>CATIWK010369614.1:0-13815 GCA_949634005.1 Mallotus japonicus
AAAAAAAAAATTCAAAAAATTCGGCTGATTATTATTAAGCGGAATTAGGAGGTAGAATCAGCAGCAACAGCAGATCTGTTCCTCCTGTTATTATTATTTTCTACTCAATCAGAAAGAAATATATGTAACCCAAAAAAAAAAAAAAAGGAAAAGAAAAGAAATCGTATGTGTTGATTAATTTTGAAACTAAAATACAAAGATTTATCATCGATTTGTTGCAGTTTGTTGTTTTTGAAATCGGCTTGTGTGGGTTTGTTTGGTTGGGTTTAATCTCGTCTTGTCGGAGCATAAAGAGAAAGGATATAAAGAAAAAAAAAGGGAGGGAAAGATGGATTTGGATCAGTGGATAGCAAAGGTGAAGGAAGGCCAACACCTTCTCGAGGACGAGCTTCAGCTTCTCTGCGAATACGTACCCTCCTTTTTATCTCTCTCTTTCTCTTTCTAGGGTTTATTTGCATTTTTTTTTAACAGAAACAAACACAATCAAAGAAACAAAAAAATAATGGAATTAGGGTTTTCCTGTATTCTTTTTCCGCCTTTTAATTCAACAATATAATTCATTTTTTTTTTTTCCATATCATACTTTCTTGGCAAGCCAAAACACACACACGCACACAGAGACTTAGGGCTTTTAATGAATGAATGAATGAATGTATAGATGTAGTATAAATTTAGACCCATCTCATTCCATCCCTTGCCTTTTGCTTTGTTTTGTTTCTTCTGCTTTCTCATCGTCTATTCCATGTTGATTTTTTATGCTTTTCCCATTTGCTGTCCTAACTATCTCCATTCATTCTTTTCGGAAAAAAAAAAGAAAAAAAACTTAATTTAAAGAATTTTGTTTCTGCAGCTCTACTTGTTTAAAGTATGCCACCTATTGAAATCGTACTCTTGTTTGTTATCTTTCTTTTTCTCCTCCTCCTCCTGCTACCAGCTTTTCCCTTCTGCTATCTATCTATATATTATTTCAATTTTTAGGATTGCTTGCTAGCAATAGCAATTCTTTTCTTTCTTTCTTTAACTTTGTTCTTATGTCTTCTAATCAACACAGGTAAAAGACATCCTCATTGAAGAGTCCAACGTCCAGCCGGTCAATAGTCCTGTCACTGTTTGTGGTGATATTCATGGCCAGTTTCATGATCTCATGAAACTTTTCCAGACTGGAGGTTATGTTCCCGAGACTAATTACATTTTCATGGTAAAAAAAAAGATATATTCCCATTTTCTTGTTTATTGCCCTTTGCCTCATTTCCCACAACCTTACCTATTCCTTATGCTTCCCCAGGGAGATTTTGTTGATCGAGGTTACAATAGCCTTGAAGTTTTCACTATTCTTTTGCTTCTTAAAGCAAGGTACAGTACCATCTTGTCACCACTTTTCAAGCTATCTCCACTTGATCACCCTCTCATGTGTTTGTTCTTGGTCCATTATCCAATTTCCATTCATATTCTTTATTGATTGCTTTGCTTTTGCAAATAAATTCCTTGTGAACGTATGGTTTTGATGAACACATAGTGAACGTATGGTTTGAAATGTTCTTCTGTGTTTTAAAGTGGTTCATTGCTACTCTTTTATAGGAGCTATAGCCTGGCTTATTAGGAGTTAAAATACATGTCATGTCCATGTAGAATGATTGCCCCCGAGTGGTTGTCGGGGCTTAGGGGCGAGTGGCTGATGAATAATATGTTTCAAGCATGCTATTGTGGTTCAAAGCTAAAATGGTAATTTTGTTCATTTTCTTCCTTCCCGCCAACTAATGGATATGGGTATGTAATTATATTTCAATTCTGTGTCAAACTTATGCACACTACAGTGACCATTTTTTATCTTGGTATTGTTGCCAGGAAGGTAAGTTGAAATATGGATCTGGGATCTGTGGTCAGTTGTCTGCACAAAGACAAACTTTAAACATACATCAAATCATAATGCTTTTTGCCATGAAGAAACATTTGCCTGCAAAGTTATTTTATGAAAGAAAGCAGATTTTCCTTCTGTTGCTGACCTGCTTAACTGATCTTGCTTTCTCCTCTTTTCGATTTTTTTGGCTGTGTTTGTAGATATCCAGCTAATATTACTCTTTTGCGTGGAAATCATGAGAGCAGGCAACTAACTCAGGTATACAGTTTGCCAGACCACAGTTAGCTTCTTCATTGATTTGATTGTTTTGCTGAACACGGAATTTTTTAAGGTCAATAAATGCAGATGTTCTCAAGCCAATATCATATTAGTAATATCTAATTATAATATTGTTGTGGTGGCTCATATGGCAGCATTTATCCATGGGTAGACTTTTTTTTTTTTTTTATCAAATCCATGGTGGACTATTTGTTTAAAGAAATGCATAATACTTTGCAGTGGATATCCTGCATTTGCTGATTTGGATTTTTCTTTTGAATTCAGTCATTGCAATATTTCTAGAGTTGCTGCAATGTAAAAGAAATGTGCATACTCCTGGAATTGAATGTCACGTTTGCAATAATAGGTCCCTCAATTGCTTTTTTGGCTTACAATATTTCAACAAATCATTTTTTGTTTCCCCAGGTATATGGTTTTTATGATGAGTGCCAGAGGAAGTATGGAAATGCCAATGCATGGCGATATTGTACTGATGTGTTTGATTATCTTACACTGTCAGCAATCATAGATGGCACTGTAATCCCCTTTTACCTGATTTCTTTAATATGGTTTTATTTGTATACGTACTTATATATGACCTAAAATTGAATTTTTTTAAAAAATTTTTTGATTCCATAGGTGCTTTGTGTTCATGGTGGCCTTTCTCCTGACATTCGAACAATCGATCAGGTACTTCTCATTTTCTTCTCAATTTTACTCAAAATTTATCTTTTAGTGGCAATATGCATTGATAGGTTCGTATTATTTCCTCAACAGTTTGTTCTTTATCTCAGGATTTTCTGCATTGAGTTTAAGATGTTTTTCCTCTTTTTATTTTGACAAGCAAATAAGAAAGAAATTCTAGTAACAGAAGGCATTTTCTTCAAGAATTGTTTTCCTTTTATGAAAAGTTTTTAGCCAGATTCAAATAAAACTTTTAGGCCATTTCATTTGGATGACATCATAGACTTGTGACATGCATGCATCACTGAAGTGCACTCAGACTCTCCCTTGAAGTGTAGAATGTGGAACTACCCAAGGGCTTTCCTTATTTTGCATTTCTACTGAAATCTCTTAATTATTGCCTGGTATAGGTTTGTGTCAAGTATTATCAGTACTTTTTTTTTTTTTTTTTTGAGATTGGTTAGAGGAATACTGATGTTGACTAGTTTTGGATCTTGATGATATATTAATAACTGATGGAATAGGTTATTTTTTTTTTGGTCAAAAAAAAAAAAAAAAGAATAGGTTATTTTTTGTTGTTTTTAGTTGATTCTTTCATTTCTTTCCATTTAAAAAAGTTCAGTAGAAAATTTACAATACAAAGGCATATTAGAGTAACCGCAGCTTAAATCAAGTGTCTGCTTTTCCAACATGCTCCACTGGAATACACGCTTCATTTCTAGGGATTTACATCAATTGTTTATCCATTTTATTTGCGGTTGGTTGGAGTAGTGGGTCATGTATTAGGACAGTAATGCAGTTACTTCCTAGAAGTTTTTGACTTGCTAGTTCTTTCCTCTTTTTTCATGGAATGGTAATGTGAAATCTTGCATTTCCCTTTTACTTTGCAGATAAGAGTAATAGAGCGGAATTGTGAAATCCCACATGAAGGGCCATTCTGTGATCTAATGTGGAGTGACCCTGAAGATATTGAAACATGGGCAGTTAGTCCACGAGGAGCTGGTTGGCTATTTGGATCCAGGGTTACTTCTGAGGTAATTTCATGTTAGCTCAGCTTTGAAGGAGTCATGTCTTATGGATCTGACATTTTGTCTTTTTCCTGCAGTTCAATCACATTAACAATCTTGATCTGGTTTGTCGAGCACACCAACTTGTACAAGAAGGTCTTAAATACATGTTTCAAGATAAAGGCTTAGTAACTGTGAGGACACTGAACCTTCTTGACATGTCGTCAGATATATCTAATCAGTTTAGTGAAGCAATTTCTTCTACAACTTTTGCAGGTCTGGTCTGCACCAAATTACTGTTACCGTTGTGGCAATGTAGCTTCTATATTGAGCTTCAATGAGAACATGGTAAGTAGTAAAGGCTTGCTGCATGTCTTTTCTGGATGACCAAGGGAAGCAATTGCATAGTGATCTATATTACAATTACATTTGTGGTGCATTGGCAGTTTGGCATCTTAGTACATTAGATATCCACCTTTTATCTTATCTTTTCATGGGATGCAATATTATGCTGTTAATTTGTGGAGCCTTTCCCCCCAACCCATCCCCCCCACCCCTCCCCCCCACCACCCCCAGAGGACGGGGGGTGGGCAATCACCATTAATATACTGAAATGTAGAATAGCTTTGTCAATGCAAAACATTGGGCAAGAGCAACTTTGAACAATTGAAGTACTCCCAACTATCTTTTTCATTTGCTATACCCGTGCCAAATAAAGTACTAGTCTTGTAGGCCAACTGTGGGGGATGACTTCTATTTGCAGGACATTCCCAAGCTGCTTCCAAATAATGTTATAAATTTATTGTGTGGTCTATTAGTGTTGAATGTTGATTGATATTGTTAGAGTTGATTATATGCTCTTGTAGAGATACTATTGGTTGCCAGCTTCATCCTTTCTGCCCTTTCATTACGGATTTTATGCTGGATTGCTGGCAATCACGTTGTACAATTTTGATCCTGGGTAGTATATCATTTGTATCCACTCCACTATGATAACCTGCAAGTATTTTATGTAATTTCTCCATCAGAAAAGCTTTAGTGCATATCTTCGTGTCTTTCCTGTTCTTCTGAAGTTAGTAATCTGAATGCCTCATTCTGATATTTGGCTGCACAATGGTGGTTAATCTTTTTTTTATCCCATGATTTTCCCTTGCTTCTTATGCCAGTGAATTTAAGCTTGTGATGTTCAGATCAATATTTTCTAGTCAGACCATCCAGATGTTCCGGTGAAAAAATGTTGATGCATTGAATTAATTGTATAGCAGTTGCTCTAATAATTAAGGCAATGACTTGTGTACATACTTACGTTATCATGAAGCCAAGGATGATGTTCACCTGGTCTTTGTTTTTGACTGGGAGCCTATTCTAATTTGTCCCCTTTACGAATGGTATTTGTGTTGTGAAATGATGTTCATGGATATTGTTTTTCTCTGTGGTTTCTTTTTTTTTTAGGAGAGAGAAGTCAAGTTTTTCACGGAGACAGAGGAGAACAACCAGATGAGAGGGCCAAGGACAGGAGTTCCATATTTCTTGTAGTGAGGGAATTATTTGGTGCGGTGCCTGTAAAATTGCTGAAAATTGTGAATGCTTATTGCTTATTGAGAAGGAGATGTAAAAGCCAGGAGAATACGTGCCTATTTGCATGTTTTGCAGGTGGAACTTGCATTTATCGTGGGTGGACATTTTCCATCCACTTAAGGCTGCATTTGGGATTTGTGGCTTGTGTATTAGAATTCGTAATTGTTACAATTTTTTTTTAATTAGTTATTGTCGTTTTTTGTTTTTTAAATTAATCTGGAAAAGAATTTTTAAAGTTAGGTATTGCATCCCATGCCATGCCATGCCATGGCGTTGAATTCAGTGTGTATTTAATTAAAGTTATGGGCAATAGTAGACTAGACTGTGAATTCCAAATGTATCTTTGCACCGGTTTGTTTGTTGTAGTGTTATTGTACTTTTTGATTCCTACGCTGCCAGTGGGTGAGGGATGGGTTCAATTGGAAGTTGAGATTGGTTTCGCTTATTTCTGTGTTCTTATTAATAGCAGAAAATGGCAAATGAAGAATGAGGCTGGTTTTGATATGTTTGGAGTAACATGCAATGTGTGTATATAATATATATGTATGTTAACAATTGTATTATGTATGTATCCATAAATATTGTTTGGAAAAACCCATTAATAGGCTCTTGAACTTATGTGGTTTGTTTCATTGAGTCCCTATATATTTATTGTGTTTTTAAAGATCCTTAAACATTTATTTAATACAACATTGAGCCCTTAAAAAAAGGTTTAAAATTGTATCAAATAAATGTTTAAAGGTTCAATGTTGTATCAAATAAATGTTTAAGGGTTTGATGTGTATTAAATAAATGTTTAAGGGTCTTTCAAAACATAATAAATGTATAGGGGCTCAATGAAACAAACCATGAAAGTTCGAGGGTGGTTTTTCTAAATTGTTTTGATATCCCGCCAGAGCTAGCCATTCAGCGTAAGAGCATTTTCAATAGTATTTTTTATTTTAAAGAGAATCTTTTACTTTTTAAAGAGCATCTAAAGGAATTTTTAAATATAAAGAGTGAAGAAATTTGTACAAATTCAATAGACTTTTGATATTTTTAATTTTTATTTTGTTTTATCTAATAAATATTAATGCTTAATTTTTTTTCCTTTATTTTTTACAAGATTTCTCTTTATTTATTTAATTTTTTTTCTTTTATTTGATAAAAGAGAAAATCATTTTCAATAAATAGATAAACATCAATTAATATTTTGTATGGGAAATTGAAATATTTTAAAGTAGAGAGTGAGGTTTAACTCTCTACATGTAGAGAGCTAAACCAACTCTCTACTCTAAAATAAAAATATAGAGTGTATTGGAGATCATTTTTTTTAATTTGACTCTTTAAAATAAAGAATTTTACTTGAATAAAGAATTTATTAGAGATGCTCTAAGCAATGAAAATGATGATTTGTTAAAAAGGACAAGTAGATTATTGTTATTATCAATTAGGATAAATCCATTATAAAGTCCATGAATTTTGACACTTTATTCTATTGAGCCCCTCAATTTTTATTGTGTTTTATTAAGCCCTCAATTTTTTATTTTCATATAGATTAAGGACAAATTAGACAGAAGTAATGAAATTATGAAATAAATTCTATTTACTCTACCACAATTATGATGTCAGTGGTAAGTTTTAACAGTGAATGTGTTATTAGAATTATCAATTGAAGCAAATAACCTCCACGGACATTTTTCCTTACACTTTACCCTCACTTTTCTTCATTCATTCTTCACAAAACGTAACTCTAAACCTTTCATAACAGCATATTTAGCAACAATGAACCTGAATTGTTGCACAATTTCTTTACTTCAATCTAATTTGTCCTTAATCTATACGAAAATAAAAGATTGAGAGCTTAATAAAACACAATAAAAATTTAGGGGCTTAATAAAATAAAATGTTAAAGTTCAGGGGCTTCATAATGAATTTATCCTATCAATTATTATGTGTATAATAATTTTAGCCAATACGAATACAGATAGCGTTGGAGTTGTTCTGATTAAAAAAATAAAATAAAATAAAATAAAGGATATAGCGTCGGAGTTGATGATCCGTTGTAGTAGTATAAGTATTAGCATTCTCCAACAATACTCCTCTCCCTTATTCTTATTCTGCGGATGCAAGGGTAAGGGCAAGGTCAAGCCTCTTTCCTCTATACTCTTCCTCTTCTCCTCCTCCTCCTCCTCCTCCCGGCACCTCTTTCCTCTCAGAAATATGTCGTCGGCTGCAGCGGCCGTGTCTTCTCCTCCGGTGGCAAAGAAGGTGGAGCATGTACTGGAGAAGTTCGGTGATGTCAGAGTGGATCATTATTACTGGCTTCGCGACGACTCTCGCTCCCATCCCGATATCCTTTCTCACCTTCAACAGGAGAACGCCTACGTCGATTCTATTATGTCTGGTACGGGTACCCAATTTTTCTGCTTTCAATTCTCTCTCTTTTCAAATTGCTCAATCAGATCAGTCGCTGCATTATTCTCTCTATCTAGCAGTACAGTTAATGCGTGCAGCATCTTGGCTGTTGTTTCAGGAACCAAACACTTCGAGCAACAGCTTTTTGCTGAAATACGAGGCCGAATCAAGGAGGATGATATATCTTGCCCCAGAAGAAAAAGCCCTTACTACTACTACACCAGGACTTTGGAGGGCAAGGAGTACGTTCAGCACTGCAGGCGCTTCATTCCCGATCATCACACCCCTCCTTCTGTCCACCATTTCATGCCAACTGGACCTAACGATCCCCCTGAGCATGTTATGCTCGATGAGAATGTTAACGCCCAAAGACATCAATTTTACAGCATTGGTGCTTTCAAGGTTCATTTCAAAATTTTCCTTTTGACTGTTTCATTTTTATTATTTTCTATTTGAACTTTGTCACTTTGCATCCCTTTCTTCACTTCAGGTTAGTCCAAATCATAAATTGGTTGCCTACGCGGAAGATACCAAGGGAGATGAAATTTACACTGTTCATGTAATTGATGCTGAAACTAAAGCCCCTGTTGGCAAGCCTCTTCAAGGCGTAACGTCATATCTTGAGTGGGCTGGCAATGACTTTTTGGTTTGCATTACAATGGACGAGATACATCGGGCCGATAAGGTATTTCTCATTCAAGTCCCTGCCTGTACTAGTTTTTCTATTTACATTCAAATATATTTTTTGCCCTTGTTATCATTTCAATGAACCTACACTCATCTCTTAGGTTTCTCTGCCTTCGCAAAAAATAAAAATAAAAAATCTCATGGAAGATCTTTGCTTTTGGCTTTCCTCTTCAAACCTTATTTTTCTGATTGCATTGACATCAAAGTGGCTTCTTTTGATTTCTTAGGTGTGGTTACACAAGTTGGGAACAGATCAATCAAGTGACTCTTGCCTTTATCATGAGAAGGATGATAAATTTTCTTTGGATATTCATGCTTCAGAAAGTGAACAGTATTTGTTTATTGAGTCTGAAAGCAAACTTACAAGGTTTATCCTCTATATTGATGTTCTCAAGCCTGATGACGGTGCTAAGGTTTTGACTCCTCGTGTAGATGGCATTGGCATATCAGTCAGCCATCGTGGAAATCATTTCTTTATTCGGAGGCGAACTAATGAGCTTTTCAATTCAGAGCTACTAGCCTGCCCTGTGGATAACTTTTCTGCCACTACAGTTCTTATACCTCATAGGGATAGGTAATATTAACTTTCTCTTGCCATTCAGATCTTCTTTTGAATAAAAAGTTCATCTTGAACTCATGATGCACCAATCTGCATAAATGCTTTGTTTTATTGTTCATTGATGTTTTGCATACCATAATGTCTTGCATTCAAGGCAATTATTTATTCATTTGTAATTTATGTTTTGAGTTCTCACAAGGTCTCTTTATGCTTATCAATCTTTTGATCTTGTCCAGTGTAAAAATTTGGGATGCACAAGTCTTTGCTGACCATCTGGTTGTATATGAGCGTGAATATGGTCTTCCCAAAATAACGGTATATCATCTTCCGGCTGTTGATGAGCCACTTGTGAGCCTTAAAGGTGGTCAGGCAGTTGACTTCATTGACCCTGTGTACACTGTAGATCCAGAAGAATCAGAATTTTCTTCCAGCATTTTGAGGTTTTCATATAGTTCATTGAGGACACCTCACTCTGTATATGAATATGATATGAACTCGGGCGCTTCTGTTTTGAAGAAGATAGACACAGTAAGTTATTACCAATTATTTTCCACATATTGCTAATCTCTTGTATGAGTTCCTTATATAACTTTTTCCTATCATTAGAGTGGTCAAGATTAATGAGTTTTTTTCCTGATAGCTGTACTTAGAGATTTTTCATTTATTATCTATACTTGTGTGTTGTATAATTGTAAAGCAATAATCATCATTATTGTACAGTAATTTGTTTGTTAAGAGGTAAATTTAATTTTATGTTTAGAAGAAAAACTTTTGGATACTGTTTAATAGTCATAATTGAGTCTGCATTTTGTACATACATTGCATGCATATGCTTGTAGTATGTACTATCTGTATCTATATTATCTCAATGAATGCTTTAATGTTATTCAGCCCCTGACCTTTTAAAGATTCACTGCTTTACATGTAGTAAATAGCATTGAACTAGATGGAACAAGTAAGAACAAGAAATGAAGGATAGAGTACATCTCCTAGAGAGGAGGAAAGAAAGAAACATGATAAATATTCTTTTAGTCTATTTAAAGCTGCTGAAAGAAAATTTCATCTATCTATTCTTTCTAAAATTTTACTTGAATGTTTTGAATTAATGTCATTGAATCTCATAATTATTCAAACCAAGTTACTAGTTTCAGTAAAAAATGATGCCACTTGTATCTCAAATATGAATTATGTCAAAGTTAATGCTAGGTTGATAAGATGTATTTTGGTTTTCCTATTTGATATCATCTTCTAAGTTCTGTATAGTTTCAATATTTTACAACTTTTATTATATGAAAATTGCTGTCTGATCACAAAATGTGTTTGTCTGTTTGTTGTTTTACACTTTTATTCAGGTACTGGGAGGTTTTGATTCGTCTAATTATGTTACTGAAAGGAAATGGGCCACTGCTTTAGATGGCACTCAGATTCCTATATCAATTGTTTATAGGAAGGATCTTGTGAAACTTGATGGATCTGATCTGCTAATGCTTTACGGCTATGGTTCATATGAGGTAAGATGGGAACTGACAGAATAAATTGTTGCTCGTGTTAAAAGCAGTTTCTGTGCTGGCTAATGGTTGGTTGATTGTTTGTTTAGTGTTTGAAAGTGGATTTTTGTCACAAGTTCAACATGATGAGAAATTTTGCAGCTTTTATTGTGTGTTAAAGTAACTGTACAACACGAATAATGTTTTCCATGATCTTATGTTCTATCAGTGGCTTGAAACTTCCAACAAGATATGTCTTTTTTTATTCTCATGTTATGAAGTTCAGTTTCTTCCCATTTCTTACGTGTAATTTGATGTATCCATTTGAAATTTTCTGATCATATTGTGCATTATAGGTGTCAATAGATCCAGCATTCAAGGCATCAAGATTATCCTTGTTAGATCGTGGTTTCATCTTTGCAATAGCGCACATTCGTGGAGGCGGTGAGATGGGAAGGCAGTGGTATGAGAATGGGAAGTTCTTAAAGAAAAAAAATACTTTCGCAGATTTTATTACTTGTGCAGAGCATTTAATAGAGCAAAAGTACTGTAACAAGGAAAAGTTGTGCATTGAAGGTAGGAGTGCAGGGGGATTACTCGTCGGTTCTGTTCTTAATATGAGGCCTGATTTGTTCAAGGCTGCTATTGCCGGAGTACCTTTTGTGGATGTTCTGACTACAATGCTTGATCCAAGTCTTCCTCTCACGACGGAGGAGTGGGAGGTATTTTTATTTATTTATTTTTTTTTTCATTTTTAATGATTCCAAAATTTTAGCAAGAGGAAGCTTGGAGACAGTTTTACCCTCTAGCTTTTTTAGCACAGCATGACTGCTTTTGCATCTAAAGTATATGGTCATTAAGAATGAGATTTCTCATCTTGAACAAAGCAACAACCGCTAAAAAGTGTAGAGTTTGAATTTTGTTTGTGCTATAATTATATTCATTAAATAATCACCACCATCTGAAGTTTTTATTTCTGTTATATATCCCATTGTCATGTGATGTGCTACAATGTTATGTTGTTTTTTTTTTTTTTTAAATATTCAGACAAACATGCCAACACTGGGATTGAGTTTCCTGGTATATTGTTAGGGTTAGGGTTGGCACTATTTTTTCTTGTTATAAGATGATGTATGGATTTTTTTTTTTTTGTGGTGTGGTGTTTGACCATTTTTTTTTATCAGTTCACTCTTAAAAGGTTCAATTCAAATATAGATTGATTTATGACACCTTGAGGCACCTTGATTTATGACACTTTCGAGGCACCAAAGGTTCTGCTGGTAGCCTCATGCTTCATTCCATGTGTTGAAATGGTAGTTAATCTCTTTTTATTACTGCAGGAATGGGGCGACCCTCGGGAGGAGGAGTTCTACTTCTACATGAAGTCATACTCCCCTGTTGATAATGTAAGCATCATGGTTCTGGATGTTTTCCTGTATTGTTGTCAGTATCCCACCACAAAAGGAGTTGGAATAGCCAACATCTATTTGTTTTAACATGATAGTTCTTTTCTATTTGCTTCTGACGCATCTTTTTTTTCACAGGTTAAGCCTCAAAATTATCCCCACATCCTCATTACAGCTGGCTTACATGGTGAGTATTTAGTTTGAATGATGAGAGATTATTCATGGCCAATGCATGTTAGGTAGTGGGAATGACGGAAAATTTATTTTTAATCAGTCTACTTTCCTGCCACCATGATGGTCTCTTTCAACAAGGACTGCAAAGTCCCAAAATCTATTTAGATGTTCCAAATATCTATTTAGATGTTCCAAATTTTTCATGGCATTTATCTTGGTTTAGTGTCTGAGTAAGCATATGTGGTAGGCTGTATAACAGAAGGGTAGAGTTCATTTGAGAGGAGGTGATTTGCTTATTAATAGACACAGGACTGTGTTCAATATCTAATGGTTTAATCTTATTATTTGGTGTAAACTCTGGAAACCTATGGCAGATCCTCGAGTTATGTATTCAGAAGCTGCAAAGGTTGTGGCAAAGCTCAGAGATGTGAAGACTGATGATAATTTACTATTATTCAAATGTGAACTTGGTGCAGGACATTTTTCAAAATCGGGAAGGTATTCTCTTTTGTTTATGCGGTTTAAGGCTCCTCTCATTCTCCTGTCATGTGTGTGCAAGGGCATGCGCATTCATGCATATGCTTTGCTTCTTGATGCACGATCTTGGAGCTTTTGGCGAGTGTGCACAAGTGTGTGTGTGTGTTTTGCTAAGATGATCTAAACTAATCAACTGAGAAGTTATGTTTTATCTATCATGTGCAGATTTGAGAGACTTCAAGAAGATGCATTCAAATACACATTTCTGATGAAAGTTCTAAATATGATTCCTGAGCTTGGATCAGGCGAGAAGTTATGAACATTTGCTTTTGATTGGTAAACTATATATGGCATGGACAAAAAATGTTAGCAAAGTGCAATGAGATGGTTCTGATGAGCTCTTTAAAGTAAGTTGGTTCGCATGAAGACGTTGCATGTAGTGTACCAAAAAGCAATAGTTCTAAGAAACAATCAAATTTCCCATTTCTTCTACATTTGTAGTAGTTGATTGAATATAATTGTTCAATTAAAGATTAGTTACAGTTGCCTATTGTACAAATTTTTTTTTTGCCTAATCTCATTTTTTTTTTGGCATAACTTTAAAATTAAAACCGTTTTGTTTTTTTGATTTGTTTTAATTTTTTTGCTTTTTTATAGACTAGGTTTCCTTTTATGTGGAGCTTGGATCCCCCGCCTTGTGAAACTATGGGCTTGGACTTTTTTTTTTTTTTGAACTTTTTTTTTGAAATAAAATAAAGGAAACTATTTGTTGATTTTGTAAACTTTATTTTCTAAATTGGAGATTCTTACCTACACCAACTTTATTGCACCAAATCATTGAATATTTGACACATATGACAAGTGTTTTACACTTGACTAGTAGAAGAAGATATGTGTCTTTGAAGTTTGTAAATAATTTTGATTTGAAGTTTGTATAGAAATAAATTTGTGGGATCTTTTCTTAAATAGATCAAAAACTAAAAATAATATAAAAAAATGAGTTAGACCAAAAAATATTTCAAACTAACTTCCCTAATTTTTTTTTCTTTCAAAGATGGATCACTTTCCTTTCCTCATTTTTTTTTTCAACGTTTTTTCCCTTTCTATTATTTTTTTTTTTGCTTTATACTATTTTTTCTCTTGATGTTTTTGTTTGCTTTTTTTTTTCTCTCAATTTTTTTTTGCTTTCTACTGTCTTCGTCTATTTTTTTCTCAATGTTTTTTTGCTCAACATTATTTCTAT
>CATIWK010369637.1:0-17317 GCA_949634005.1 Mallotus japonicus
TCATGTGGCCATTTTTTTTCACTTTCAAATTGCAAATTGAATGGGCCATTGGCCCATTCGGCCAACCTTTTTTTTTTTTTTTTAATTTTGTATTATTATTATTTTTTTTTAGAAAATTAAAATAAAATTTAAAGATGAGTCCTAAAAATAATTTATAATTTAGTTCAAAACTAATAAATCAAATCCAATAAATCTAATTTCACAGTCAATTTTCATCATTGGGTCCTCTGTCGCATCCAAACTGAAGTCATCCCGAAATTGGGTGTTAACACAGACACATTAACAATATGTAATTCTGCTTCATTGTTTCCTGTTAAGGTATTTTCAAAATTTTCAACAACATTTTCCTTCCTAATGTATGTTTCGACATATAGCTTTAGAAAACCATACTCTAAAGCCTCCTCCATCATTTTTGCACATCGCTCTTCTGTTTCAATGAATTGATACACCATGTCAATCCCAATAGCCACATACATTCCTCTAACTGCACATGCTACACTCAACAAGGTGTTTGTTGTACCTTAACTCTTTAATCATATGCTCTATATCATCCAACGTTAGGGACTCAATATTACTAAGATTCTCATATTTTCAAAAAAAAATTAATAAATAATATATATAAGGCTTAATCCTTTCCTTTAATCTGTCATACTAACAATGCATATGCTAATTTTAAAATCTCTACACAAATCCCCAATTTTTCTTACACTAACCCTAATTTTATTGCAATTATTTAATTAACAATTAAACACTTGTCCGATATTTATTTGTAATTCATACAAAACATATGTCATTATCAATATTAAATTCATGGAAATTTACCCCTTTTGTCTTTTACACTTTTTTCTATCTATCTCGTTGTTGTTTATCTTCATAGGACCACCACCACTTGCTTCCTTTTATTGATGATTCCAAACCCACTTGTGCCTTTTACTTTTGGAATCATCAGCTTCAACACTCCATCTTCTTTTGATTTTGCCTTTTTGTTGTCTCTTTATATTTCTGAATAACGAGTTTTTTTTTTTGAATCTGAAGAGCAAAACAAAATTTTTTGTATTCATGTTTTTTATTTCATTCACTTTGGCTTTTTTTACAAGTTAGAGACGATGACGTTTTGATCCTTTTTTTCATAAATAAAAGGGATTTTTACAAAAATATCCATTGTTTAGATCTAGTTTTCAGCAAAATACCCACTTTTTATAAGATATTACATGCGTGCCCTACTTTTATCAAAAATTACACGCGTGTCCTTTTTTATCTTCCATTGTTTCCGTTCATCATCTTGTGTGTTCTTCTTCCTGCGTGTTCTTTTTTCTTTCTTTTTTTGGTTCTTCCTTGTTTTTTTAGGTTATTTCTTTTTTTTTCTTGGAGTTCATTCCTTTTTATGATTCTGGTTAAATTCTTTTATGCTAATCTCATATTCTTTCTTTTTCTTGTTCTGTTTCAGATCTTTCCATGCTTTTATACTAATACCGACCTCGTGCAGCACAAGCTGTGTTCTACTTCACCTCGGCTTTTTTTGAGCTCTTTGATCATCTTTAATCCGCTCAGATTAAGTTAATTTATCAGTGAATTAACATGTGAATTCTTTTTATTATTGATTGAATCAAGAGCTTTTGTGTGTGTTATGTGTGACAGAGTTTCAATTGCTAATGTGATGATGTTGTAGAAGAGAGGGAGAGGATTTGGTGCTGTTTCTTCCACTCCGAAGCATGAGGTACTTAACTAGGTTATATTTTTAAGGCTTGGGGGATTTTTTAGGGCTCTGTTTCTCAAATCATGCTTTGGTTGCTTGTAGGTGTCAACAGTGAAATCTTGAAAAAACATTATTCAGCAATCATAGGAACTGAAATAGGACCATGGACACGTATTATGAAACTTTTTTTTTGTACTTGTAAATGAGCCTTGGTTTGGGTTTGATTGGGAGCAGTGAGTTTTCAAGACACAATATTTTTTTTTTATTTTTTGTGCTTGCTTTAACTCGTTAATTGGTTTATATAGACTGGTGAAATATTTTATAGTGCTTCTGCAGCTTTACTCAGGAAAGATGTTGAAGCAACAATAGGGGATATGTTGAGAATCAGTAGCACCATGATGTTCTAGTCCAAGTCCAGTGAGTCAAGCAACAACACCATATTCAAAACAAGTATCTGCAGAATTTAGTGTGGCATTTTGCTAAAGGATGGGACAATCCACTATGCTCACGTCGGTGGAGTTTGCACTAGTAGAAACAAGTTAGGGTAGACAATTGTAAAGTTAAAAATATTGTTGAAAAATCATGACGCATGCAGAGTTTTAGATGGTGATAATTTAGGAATAATTAGTAATTTAATTGTATATGAACTTGTACTTGTAATTATGTAATAGAACAGTTGTAGTTAAATTCAATTGAATTTATTTGTGTTTAAAATTGTTTTAGTTTGCGGGCATCAATAACTTTTATTCTAATTATTACAATTAACTAATAGTGAAATTTGTGCAAAAGTGATGGACTGTATAACAAGAGTAGTTTTCTTCTATTAAATAGAGAATAGCAGAATTCGAACCCTATATCTCTACTAAGAAGAACAAACATTTAATACATATATAGATATACATTATGTGTTTATATGTTTTAGTATAATAACACGTATGAATAATTATATGGATTTTATTTTTGTATTTTTATGGGTTTTTAAAAAAATAAAATAAAATTTTAAGTTTTCATCCCATCAATTTAATTTAATTTTCATTAGGTTAAATCATAAAAAGTAAATAAAGTGAATTAGCTCAAGATAAGCGTACCAAAAACATAGTCGTACCAATTACCAAAATTTGGATCAATATTTTTGCTAGTGATGCATTGGATATTTTTAAGCGATAAATGATTCTATTGCATGATTGTTTGTAACTACTGTGTGTTTTTTTATAATTATTTTTTTAATTTTATATTTTTATTAGTAAATTATACGAATAATATACTAATCGTATACTATTCATATATTTTTTATACATATTGTGTGTTTATTACAAAAATACATACAACATTGAACATTTGTTTACTGCCAGATATAGTTTATTAAAAATTTAAAACAGGTATCTGATATTGTTTGTTGAAATAGGTTGTTGAAAATGCAAAATAGGTGGCATATTCATTATTCAGTAAACTACATTTTTGAATATTATCCGAATATTTTCTGAATATTATTCGTATATGTTGAAAGTGCAAAACAAGTGTCATATCATTATTCAACATTTTTGAATATTATCCGCATATTTTTTTAATATTATTCTTATATGTTGAAAGTGCAAAACATGTGTCATATCATTATTCAACATTTTTGAATCCAAATATTTTTTAAATCTTATTCGTATATGTTGAACATGCAAACAGGTGTCATATTCATTATTCAACATTTTTAGTTATTATCCGTATATTTTCATAATCTTATTCATATATGTTGAAAATGCAACACATGTATCGTATTCATTATTCAGTTATATGCATTTTTGAATATTATCCGTATATTTTTAAAATCTTATTCGTATATGTTGAAAATACAAAACAAATGTCATATTCATTATTAAGTGTTGACCCTTTGCATGATCAAGGTCATGATCAATCTCAATTCAACCTTTATTTTGGCTTTAACAATCAATTTTGAATCACTAATGCTTTTTATTTAAGTGTGTTCATAAGCTTAGGTACACAACTATACTCAATAAAAGCAAGGATAAATGACCAAGCTTTAGATCATGTTTGAGGACAATTAAATCACTTTTGAAGCCTTCAAATAACCCTACACATGTTCCATAAAGCATAGGAAAAGAACCAAGTGAAAAAGAGTGCATTCGGAGGCAAAACGGACAAGTTTAAGTGAAGACAGCCTACGCTCAAGATCCTAAGGTCTATGCTCACGATCCCGAGCCTACCCTCATAATCCTGTTGTGACTCATGTCTGAAATGAGAAAATAGAGGCTGCCATGCTCACGGTCTACCCTCAAGATCCCGAGCCGACCGTGAGCGTCACCAACGGTCACTTTTTACAAGCAACGGTCATATTTTTCAACCCTCACGATCCCGAGTGTACGCTCACGGTCCTGAGCGTCTGAATTCCTGCAAATGCTAAAAATGCATTTAATGAAGAAGAAAGAGGTTGGAACGAATTTAATGGCTTCCAACAACTATTTTTCACTCTCCAACTATAAATTGAAGCCTTGGAACTTCATTTAATAAGTTAGACAAGTTGGTAGAGCAAATTAATTTCTTAGAAAACTCTTGAGCATTTTTCTATTCTCTAAATTCTCATTGTAATTGAGAGTTGGTTGTATGCTAGAGTTAGACATCTTCTTCATCTATTTCTTGGATTAGAATAAAAGGGAAGTGAGGTTATATTCTAGTGGTTTGATTTAAGTGTTATCCATTAAAAAAACTTGAGAATTTATTGTGGTTTAAGTTGAACCAAGAAAATTTCATTTGTGTGAAGGTTTGAGTTGAGCCTTGAAAAACTCTTGTTAAGGTTTGAGTTGAGCCTTAAAAAACTCTTATGTAATCAATCTTGGTAATAAGATTGAAGTGAGTGATTGAAAATCCTAACTTAGGGATAAGTTAGGTGGAGATGTAGGATTGGTTAAGAATCCGAACTCCTAAAATACTTTGTGTTCATTTCTCTTCTCTTCATCCCTTAATCTTTCTATTAATTTTTTTTAATTTTATTTTAATTTTTAAAGCCCTATTGAACCCCCCCCCCCCTCTATGGCATTTTCAATTGGTATCAGAGCTTGGGTTTTAGGTGCTTAGTTGCTAGAATTCAAGATCATGAGGAGTGAATCCTTTTCTTTTCAATCCTTTAGACCATTCTTTGATGGGAGTGACTATGCCTTTTGGAAACACAAAATGGAACTATATCTTAATAGTGATTCCATTATATTATGGGATGTATTTTTAGAAGGGTGGAAACCTCCCATAAAGATGGTGGAAAACATTCAAGTTCCAAAAGAAAGAAATGAGTGGTCTCAAGAAGAAAGAGAAAAGAATTACAAAAATAAAAGGGCCATGTCGGTTCTTATTGCTTCCATGTCAAGAGAGGAAGGAGGTAAACTTTAACATTGCATTTCGGCTAAGGAGATATGGGAGACCTTGGAGAATCATTATGAAGGCAATATCCAAGTGAGATCCAAGAAAGTTCAACTCCATGTCTATGAGTATAAACTCTTCAAGATGAAGCCTCATGAGAGCATCACCGAAATGACAAATCGATTAAATGCCCTCTTGACAACCTTAAGGAAGTTGGGCAAGCACTACTCTAAAGAAGAAGTCAATACCAAGATTCTAAGAGTGCTACCTAAAAAGGATTGGGTGTTAAGAGTAACTTCAATTGAAGAATCTCATGATCTCTCCAAGCTTTCAACAGACATCCTCATTGGTAAGCTTCTCACTCATGAGCTTACCTTGAGGCAAAGGGAAGAGGAACAAGAAGATAAAGAGAAAAAGAAGAGCCTTGCATTTAAAGCATCATAAGATTCAAGTGATGAAAGTGAACTTGAAGACTCAAGTGAAGATAATGAGGAAATTGCATCATTCACTAAGTACTTCATGGAGTACTTAAAGAAGAAAAACTTGAGCAAACACAAGGAATCCAAGAGAGGTGGATTCAAGAAGGCTAAGGAAGTCATATGCTTTAAGTGTAAGAGGTCCGGTCACATTCAAGATGAATGTTCCAAGCACAAGGAAGCAAAGGAAAGGAGAAAAGCTTTCAAAGCTACTTGGGATGACTCTTTCGAATCGGAGATGGAGGAGGAGCAACTAGAAGCTACAAACCTTTGCTTCATGGCATTAGAGGATAACTCTAAGGTACCCTCTACTTTTTACTCATCTTGTGATAATTCTTATAATGATTTATATGATTATGAACTTGATGATGATAAGTGCTTCTTAGTTAGAAAATTAGTTTTAAAGTGTCAAACTTTACTTTCAAAGAAAAAGGTATATAAACAAAAATTTTCAAAATTGTCTAAGAGCTTTGAGGAATTAAAATTAGAATTTTCAAATGTTAATTCCTTAAATGAACAACTCACTCTTGATTTGAAAGCCTCATATTCTTTGAAAGATGAGTTTCATAAAGTTAAGAAAGAAAATGAAATGCTTTTAAAAGAGGTTTTAGAATTAAAAAATTTAATTTCCAAATTTCATAAAGGAAAAGAAACACTTGACAATCTTGTAAATTCCCAAAGATTTTCAAATAAGAAATTTAGACTTAATTTTTCTAATGAAGACTCTACATCATCAAGTCCCCCCAAATTTATCAAGGCTACTCTTGCTTCATCCCCTATTCATTGTGAGAGCTTTAAAGCTCAAGATTTTAAGGCAAAAAGTCTTATGAATCTAAATGTCAAGGGAAAGCCTCACAAGGCTAATCATCAAAAGGCTCAATCTAAAAAGCCTAAATCCCATCACGCATTCATGTATGATAATAAGAGGCACACACATTTGCATATTAGGTCTCAAAAACTCATGCATAATTGTTTTTGTGAAATGCATGCTCATCCTAGACCAATTATGTCTAGAAAAGCTACAAACCATCATAACTATGCTAAACTTGCATATGTTGGTAGGCAAAATAAACTTTCAAATATTAATTGCTTTTATTGCATGAAATTGGGACACACTAATAATGTGTGTTACTATAGACTACTTCACCTTAACCTCTAATCCAAAAATTATTTTGAGACAAACAAACCTAGACCAACTAAAGTTTGGGTTCAAAAAGGTGTTTGATCTCATTTTGAGTAGGAGTGGTTAAAGTTTTTCATGTGCTAATTATTGATAAACTAATAAAATGAATTTATATGGTTTGTCAATAGATATGCAAACATCAATTTATCCAAAGAGAATTTGAACCTTTGCATGATCAAAATTCTTTACAAAAATTGCATAATTTTGATATACAATTCTCTCATTACTTTTCATTTGGCATTCTATTCCACTTGGTATGCCTTACTTTTTAAAAATATCTTTGGACCACATATTGAGAATCATAATTGCCAATGCCATTTCTTAATACACTTGACTTATGTTTCACCTTTCATGATTCACTCTCAATTTGATTTTTCATTGGGTATCAATAGGCATCATTTTTTTTGTTCATTATTTTTTCAATTGGTACCCTCATTGTTCATTTTATTTCACTTGTTTCTCTCTTAGTATCTTTCTCTTTTAGTTTCCTTCCTTTTTCACTTTGACAAAGGGGGAGAGTTAGCATTTTGAACGATAATAATTATGTTTAAAGTATAAATAGAATGCCAAAAAGGGGGAGAAATGATTGAGTGATATTTGACATGTTTTACTCACCTTAAAATATATTGAGGGGGAGAAATTTTAAAACTCTTTAGCATATAATTGAGGGGGAGTATCACAAAAAACATTCTCACACATGCACTTATTGATTTTTAATTATCATTTAAAAGGTGATTGTCAAAGTCAAAAAGGGGGAGATTATTGACCCTTTGCATGTTCAAGGTCATGATTAATTTCAATTCAACCTTTGTTTTCACTTAAAAAATCAATTTTAGATCGCTAATGCTTTGTATTCAAGTGTGTTTATAAGTTTAGGTACACAATTACACTCAACAAAAGCAAAGTTAATTGATCGAGCTTTGGAACATATTTATGGACATTTGAAACACATTTGAAGCCTTCCAAGACCCTACACATGTCCTACAAAGCATGGGAAAAGAACCAAGTGAAAAAGAGTGCATTCGGAGGTAAAAAAGACAAGTTTAAGTGAAGACAGCCTATGCCCACGATCCTAAGGTCTACGCTCATGATCCCGAGCCTACCCTCACAATCCTAGTGTGACTCATGTCTGAAATGAGAAAAAGGAGGCTGCCATGCTCACGGTCTACCCTCACGATCCCAAGCCGACCGTGAGCGTCACCAACGGTCACTTTTACAAAGCAACGGTCATATTTTTCAACGCTCACGATCCTGAGCGTCTGAATTCTTGCAAAAGTTAAAAATGCATTTAATAAAAAAGGAAGTGGTTGGGGATGAAATTAATGGCTTCCAATAGCTATTTTTCACTCTCCAACTATAAATTAAAGCCGTGGAACTTCATTTAACCAAAGAAGACAAGTTAGTTGAGCAAATTAATTTCTTAGAAAACTTTTAAGCATTTTTCTATTTTCTAAATTCTCTTTGTAATTGAGAGTTGGTTGTGTGTTAGAGGTAGGCCGCTTCTTCATCTATTTTTTGGGTTAGAAAAGAAGAAAAGTGAGGTTATACTTTAGTGGTTTAGTTTAAGTGTTATCTATTGAAAACACTTGGGATTTTATTTGTGGTTTGAGTTGAGCCAAGAAAAACTCATTTGTGTGAAGGTTTGAGTTGAGCCTTGAAAAACTCTTGTGTAATCAATCTTGGAAATAAGATTGAAGTGGGTGGTTGAAAATCCTAACTTGGGGATAAGTTAGGTGGAGATGTAGGATTGGTTGAGAATCCGAACTCCTAAAATACTTTGTGTTCATTTATCTTCTCTTCATCCCTTAATCTTTCTATTAATTTATTTTAATTTCCTTTAAATTTTAAAGCCCTATTCACCCCCCCCCCTCTAGGGCATTTTCAATTGGTGTCAGAGCTTGGGTTCTAGGTACTTAGTTGCTAGAATTCAAGATCATGGGGAGTGAATCCTTTTCTTTTCAATCCTTTATACCATTCTTTGATGGGAGTGACTATACCTTTTGGAAACACAAAATGGAACTTTATCTTGATAGTGATTCCATTAGATAATGGGATGTATTTTTAGAAGGGTGGAAACCTCCCATGAAGATGGTGGAAAACATTCAAGTTCCAAAAGAATGAAATGAGTGGT
The DNA here is from genome assembly GCA_949634005.1 of Mallotus japonicus. Lineage (NCBI taxonomy): Eukaryota > Viridiplantae > Streptophyta > Magnoliopsida > Malpighiales > Euphorbiaceae > Mallotus > Mallotus japonicus. The sequence goes on from CATIWK010369637.1 coordinate 8,847, forward strand.
CTCAAAAAGCAAAAGAGAAGAATTATAAAAACAAAAGGGCTATGTCGGTTCTTATTGCTTCCATTTCAAGAGAGGAAGAAGGCAAACTTCAACATTGTATTTCGGCTAGGGAGATATGGGAGACCTTGGAGAATCATTATGAAGGCAACATCCAAGTGAGATCCAAGAAAGTTCAACTCCATGTCTATGAGTATGAACTCTTCAAGATGAAGCCCCATGAGAGACTCATCGAAATGACAAATCGATTGAATGCCCTCTTGACAACTTTAAGGAAGTTGGGCAAGCACGACTCTAAAGAAGAAGTCAACACCAAGATTCTAACAGTGCTACCCAACAAGGATTGGGAGTCAAGAGTAACTTCAATTGAAGAATCTCATGATCTTTCCAAGCTTTCAACCGACATCCTTATTTGTAAGCTTCTCACTCATGAGCTTACCTTGAGGCAAAGGGAAGAGGAACAAGAAGATAAAGAGAAAAAGAAGAGCCTTGTATTTAAGGCATCACCAGACTCAAGTGATGAAAGTGAACTTGAAGACTCAAGTGAAGATGATGTGGAAATTACATCATTCACTAAGTAATTCATGGAGTACTTAAAGACGAAAAACTTAAGCAAATACAAGGAATCTAAGAGAGGTGGATTCAAGAAGGCCAAGAAAGTCATATGCTTCAAGTGTAAGAGGTCCAGTCACATTCAAGATGAATGTCCCAAGCTCAAGCATAAGCACAAGGAAGCAAAGGAAAGGAGAAGAGCTTTCAAAGCTACTTGGGATGACTCTTCCGAATCGGAGATAGTGGAGGAGCAACTAAAAGCTACCAACCTTTGCTTCTTGGCATTAGAGGATAACTTTGAGGTACCCTCTACTTTTTACTCCTCTTGTGATAATTCTTGTAATGATTTATGTGTGATTATGAACTTGACAATGATAAGAGCTTCTTAGTTAGAAAATTATTTTTAAAGTGTCAAAATTTACTTTAAAAAAAAAGTTTATAAACAAAATTTTCAAAATTGTCTAAGAGCTTTGAGGTATTAAAATTAGAATTTTCAAATGTTAATTCCTTAAATGAATAACTCACTCTTGATTTGAAAGCCTCATATTCTTTGAAAGATGAGTTTGATAAAGTTAAGAAAGAAAATGAAATGCTTTTAAAAGAGGTTTTAGAATTAAAAAATTTCATTTCCAAATTTCATAAGGGAAAAGAAACACTTGACAATCTTTTAAATTCCCAAAGATTTTCAAATAAAAAATTTGGACTTGATTTTTCTAGTGAAGCCTCTACATCATCAAGTCCCCCCAAATTTATCAAGGCTACTCTTGCTTCATCCCCTAATCATTGTGAGAGCGTTAAAGCTCAAGATTTTAAGGCCAAAAGTCTTATGAATCTAAATGTCTAGGGAAAGCCTCATAAGGCTAATCATCAAAACGCTCACTCTAAAAAGCCTAAATCCCATCATGCATTCATGTATCATAATAAGAGGCACACACATATGCATGTTAGGCCTCAAAAACTCAAGCATAATTGTTTTTGTGAAATACATACTCATCCTAGACCAATTATGTCTTGAAAAGCTACCAACCATCATAACCATGCTAAACTTGCATATGTTGGTAGGCAAATTAAATTTTCAAATATTAATTATTTTTATTGCATGAAATTAGGACACACTAATAATGTGTGTTACTATATACTACTTCACCTTAACCTCCAATCCAAAAATTATTTTGAGACAAACAAAAGTAAACCAACTAAAGTTTGGGTTCAAAAAGGTGTTTGATCTCATTTTAAGTAGGAGTGGTTAAAGTTTTTCATGTGCTAATTATTGATAAAATAATAAAATCAATTTATATAGTTTGTCAATAGATATGCAAACATCAATTTATCCAAAGAGAATTTAAACCTTTGCATGATCAAAATATTTTACAAAAATTGCAAAATTTTGATATACAATTCTCTTATTATTTTTCATTTGGCATTCTTTTCCACTTGGTATGCCTTACTTTTAAAAAATCTCTTTGGACCACATATTGAGCATCATAATTGCCATTACCATTTCTTAATACACTTGACTTATGTTTCACCTTTCATGATTCACTCTCAATTTGATTTTTCATTGGGTATCAATAGGCATCATTTTTTTTTTGTTCATTATTTTTTCAATTGGTACCCTCATTATTCATTTTATTTCATTCATTTTATTTCACTTGTTTCTCTCCTAGTATCTTTCTCTTTTAGTTTCCTCCCTTTTCCACTTTGACAAAAGGGGAGAGAAACTTGGCATTTTGAATGATAATAATTATGTTTAAAGTATAAATAGAATGCCAAAAAGGGGAGAAACTAAATATTTAATATGATTGAGTGATTTTTGACATGTTTTACTCACCTTAAAATATATTGAGGGGGAGAAATTTTAAAACTCCTTAGTATATGATTGAGGGGGAGTATCACAAAAAACATGCTCACACATGCACTTATTGATTTTTAATTATCATTCAAAAGGTGATTGTCAAAGTCAAAAAGGGGGAGATTGTTGACCCTATAAATGATCAAGGTCATGATTAATTTCAATTCAAACTTTGTTTTGACTTTAAAAACCAATTTTAGATCACTAATGCTTTGTATTCAAATATGTTTATAAGTTTAGGTACACAATTATACTCAACAAAAGCAAAGTTAATTGACTGAGCTTTGGAATATATTTATGAACATTTGAAACACATTTGAAGCCTTCTAAGACCCCTACAAAGCATGGGAAAAGAACCAAGTGAAAAAGAGTGCATTCAGAGGCAAAACAAACAAGTTTAAGTGAAGACAGCCTACGCTCACGATCCTGAGGTCTACGCCCATGATCTTGAGCCTACCCTCATGATCCTGGTGTGACTCATGTCTGAAATGAGAAAAAGGAGGTTGCCACGCTCATGGTCTACCCTCACGATCCCGAGCCGACCGTGAGCATCACCAACTGTCACTTTTGTAAAGTAACGGCCAGATTTTTCAACGCTCATGATCCTGAGCATCTGAATTCCTGGAAAAGCTGAAAATGCATTTAATAAAAAATGAAGAGGTTGGAGATGAAATTAATGGCTTCCAACAACTATTTTTCACCCTCCAACTATAAATTGAAGCCTTGGAACTTCATTTAACCAAAGAAGACCAGTTGGTTGAGAAAATTAATTTCTTAGAAAACTCTTGAGCATTTTTATTTTTTCTAAATTCTCATTATAATTGAGAGTTGGTTGTGTGCTAGAGTTGGGCCTCTTCTTCATCTATTTCTTGGGTTAGAATAGAAGGGAAGTGAGGTTATACTTTAGTGGTTTAGTTTAAGTGTTATCCATTGAAAACATTTGGGATTTTATTTGTGGTTTGAGTTGAGCCTTGAAAAACTCTTGTAAAGGTTTGTGTTGATCTTTGAAAAACTCTTGTGTAATCAATCTTGGAAATAGGAATGAAGTGGGTGGTTGAAAATCCTAACTTGGGGATGTAGGATTGGTTGAGAATCCGAACTCCTAAAATACTTTGTGTTCATTTCTCTTCTCTTCATCCATTAATATTTCTATTAATTTATTTTAATTTCCTTTAAATTTTAAAGCCCTATTCACCCCCCCCTCTCTCTCTCTCTCTCTCTCTCTCTCTCTCTCTCTCTCTCTCAGGGCATTTTCAGACTCGTTATTTACCAGATTAGATTTTAATCAATTGAGTCTATAATAAATGCATCTTCTTGAAAGTGCAGTTTAGAGTTCGGGTGATTCAATTTTTCAATTTAGGGTTTGCACGCTCCTAAGCAATAACGACTTTTGTTCTTACAATTGATTTCATAAATTGGTATCATCATCAGACAGTTTTTGGGGTCTTTCAGAATTAGGTGTGTGACAATTGCCCCCTACTTCATGCGTGCCGCATAGCACTTTGGTGCTAATGCTATAATAAACCAAGACTGTGCCACATGGAGTTTTTTTTATTTACACAGCAAAGTTTGACAGGGGCCCACATGACCTCTGGTTCATTAAGTTGAAAGTAATCCAAGTTACATGTTCAACAACTTACCTCACTTTACTTTCACAAATAAATAAATAAAGTATTTAATTATTTTAAAAATAAAATAATTTAAATATATAAATTAAATTATTTTTAATAAAATAAAAGCTATAAATTATTTAAAGAGTTTTTAAATAATAAAAATTATCTCTTGTATAAATTAATATATTTTAAAATAAAAAATAAAATAACTTAAATAGATTAATTAAATAATTTTAATTTTTGATTTTATACTTTTTTTTTTTAGAAAAATACTACATATCACAAATATACTTTAATTAATTACTTTAATTGAATGGTTTGATCCTTCTCTCAGGTGAGTTTCACTTATTGTTCTTTTCATGGCTAGTTTGTTCGTGGATGACACTATCCTTTTTAGTCAAGCCAACCTTCAGGAAGCCTATAGATTAAATAATGTCCTAGATCAATGTATGGTTGCAACATGTTAAAAAATTAATAAAAATAAATCAAGCATAGTTTTTGGTAAACTGGTTTCTCATGACCTTAGATTAAAAATTGGTGATATCTTTGGAATGAGGGAGATGCTTACTGGTGAGAAATATTTGGGACTGCCATCTGAATGGGGGAGATCAAAAGTTCAGGCATCAAAATTTTTACTAAAAAGATTGAAGGAGAAAGCAAAGTCTTGGAAACGTAAAACACTTTCATTTGGGGGTGGGAGGTAATGATCAAATTTGTTTTAACAGCCATTCCCACATATGCTTTTTCTTGTTTTAAATTCCACAAGGCTTTTATCTTAGAAGCTCAACAAGTGCTGAATAAGTTTCGATGGAAGAATTATGATTATGAGAGGGGTGTTAATTGGTGTAGATGGAATCGATTGGCCATATCAAAGGTTATGGAAGGGTGTGGTTTTAGAAAATTGCATCTGTTTAATTTAGCTCTTTTGGGCAAGAATGTGTGGAGCGTGTTGAATAATACAAATTATGTTTTATCAAAAATTCTAAAAGGGAAATATTATAAGGATGGAGATTTTTGGAATGTGAGAAGAGTTGCAAAGGCTTTATGGGGTTGGTATAGTTTCTTAGAGGGTATGAATTTAATCAAGAAAGGTGTTAGAAAGAATGTAGTAAATGGGGAAAACACAGACTTTTGGAATGAACCCTGGATTCCAAATTTATGATCACGGACCTATAGGTTCGGGTCGTGACAAAGTGATATCCCACATCAGTTTGGAGGGGGAACGAAGCATGTCTTATAATAAGGATGTGGATACCTTCCACTTGAGACACGTTTTGGGTTGTAGCCCTTAAAACCGTGCGCTCCGGGCTTTCGAGTTAGGGTTGGGCCTATGGGGGCAAAGCGGACAATATCTCAAGCGGGTGGGCTGGGGCTATTACAATGGTTTCAGAGCCTGGGCCAGGACCGTTATGCCAGCGTGGACGCTGGGCCCTTTAAGGGGGGTGGATTGTGATATCCCACATCGGTTTGGAGGGGGAACGAAGCATGCCTTATAATAAGGATGTAGATACCTTCCACTTGAGACGAGTTTTTGGTTGTAGCCTTTAAAACCGTGCGCTCCGGGCTTTCAAGTTGGGGCTGGGCCTGTACGGGCAAAGCGGATAATATCTCAAGCGGGTGGGCTGGGGCTGTTACATTTACCTTCTTTTAAAATCCAAACTCCTAAACCCCCTAACACCCCTATCCGAGTAGTTGTAGATGTGATTGATCCCAATTCTAAAACCTAGAACCTTCACATTTTACACACCTTTCTATCTGAGCTAGAAGTGAAAGCCATTGCCAAAATTCCTTTTAGCATATCTAGGTAGAGAGATAGATGGGTGCGGCATTATGAGTCCAAAGGCATGTATAGTGTGAAATCAAGCTATCACTTATTAGTAGCGAATGATTCATATAGGCAACCTTGTGCTTCCTCAAACTTTGTGGAAGAAAAGAAGTTTTGGTTTTCTATATGGAAGAGGAGAGTTCCCCCTAAATTTTCGGTTTTTTTTTTTTTTTTTTGCGGTCATGAAGAATTCTTTGGCTTGTAACCAAAAATTATTCAGGTGACACTTGATTAATTCCCCTTTGTGTTCTTTCTGTGAGAATCAAGAGGAATCAATAGAGCATGTTCTTTTTTTATGCCCTATCGCAAAAAGAATGTAGTTTTTATCTCCTTTGGGATTCATTCATGATGAAAATGGGTTTTCATTTGCTCAAAAGTGGTGGAGTGATATGTGTGAATCATTATGCTCTTCTAGCAATGGTGATATACTTGATTTAATCATTTGTATTTGTTAGTTTATCTGGAAGAATAGGAATAACAAAATTTTTGTAAGAGTGGATAGCTCTCCTATGGAAGTAGTTTCAAAGGCAATAAGCTACTGGAATAAAATGAAGGACATTCCTTTATCAGATCATGATCCAAGAGGGTTTGCAGCTGTCCCTGAACAGCAATCTATTTGGAATGCTCCTCCTCCGGGTTTTTTAAAATTCAATTCTGATGCTAGCTTTCATAATGATTTGAGTACAGCCTCAAAGGCTACAATAATGAGAGATGATGCAGGCAGGCTATTGGATGGTTTTTGTTTCTCAAGACCTTCTTGTTCTGCATTAGCTGGAGAAGCTCTAGCACTGTTGGCTGGGGTAACAATAGCGAAGGCTAGAGGGTTAAGGAAAGTCATCTTTGAGTCAGACTCAAGGCAACTGGTAGAAGCAATTCAACAGCCCAACAAAGGAGTTCCCCGGGATGTAGAAGCTTTTATTAATGACATTCATAAGTTAGAATGTAACAAACAATATTTTAGATTTCATTTTGTAAAACAGGATACTAACAAAGCTGTGAACTGAGTTGCTAAACATGCTGGTGATTTGTTGTTGAATCCTGCTTGGGTTGTTAATGTTCCATCAGCTCTTGTAGCTATTATGTACTCTGATGCCCAAGGGCTTTTGAGTTAATGGAATTTAATTGTTAAAAAAAAATTGTTTGCTTGATTCAATTTTTAGCTACGATTTTTTTAATTTTATTTTTTGTAAGGGATGGTGCTCTTTATAAGGCAAAACAATGGACCTCCATTCAAGTTCTTGATTCCTCTCGTTTATGCTCCAATTCTTCCTCTTAGTAAGCTTTATTTCGTTTGCTTCTTTCTTTCCTTAAATAATCTCACTTGTAATTGCAAAAAAATTTTGATGTGATTTTTATAGGAAGCATACCTCCAAAATTTTCAGAATTTTAAAGAATAGCCGAAATAAAGGTAAAATTTATGTGAAAAAATTAACTAATATACACCAATCTAATCCAATAGATTATCAATTACATAGTAACTTTAAATTTTCACATAAAAATAAATCAGAAAGTATTAAAAGAATGAAGGGTAGACTTACATTAGAAAGTCTAAATAAACAAAAGTATAGATCATTGAAAATAGAGAACGATAGATCATTGAAAATTATGTAAAAAATTAAAAAGTGAGAACAAAAATGTATATTGTTTACATGAGATCTAATTTTCATATGGGAAAGAAGACATTTCAACAACTAAAAGAGAACAAACAATAGTGGAGAGAAAAAAAAAAGATATGTATAATAATAATAGTTGATAAAGAATATTAGTTATTTAACCTAAAAGTAGCTTCTCAAATTTAAAGAATTTTATTTCAATTATAACACTTAGAATTTTTTTAAAGTATATTTTTAATAGAAAAATATTATGAATTTTTAAAATTTAACACATAAATGTTTAGAGGTGAATACTAAATTGAGTGAAAGAACACTTGTCAAAATTTATGCTTAATGACTTTAGAGTTCAGCATTTAATATATATATATATATATATATTACCTCATTTTTAAAAAATTTACAAAAAATAAATAAATTTTTCATTCTTACAACATTTACAACATTCCTGTGCTTAAAAATGTTTTTCAAAATATATATTTTTATTTTTCTTAAAAATATTTTTTAAAGTATGATTCATAATTATAGATTTATAAAAGTTTGAAAAAGTGGTAACTTTTTTGTAATTAATCCAAAATATAAATAATTAATAATAAACTGTCATTAAATCAAATAATTAATAATAAGAATCAAATGAGATTTTATTCATTTTTAATGAACATAAACATTTTTTTTTCCTCGATGGAGTCTTAATCAATACGTTTTAGAAATAATAAAAAACAAATTACAAACCTAATAGCCCAATTTTTCACAGTTCACCAAAAAAAAAAAAAAAAAATCGGAGAAAGATATCTGGTCAGAGTACTTCAAGAGAGAGCTTCCATGTGCAATACCATTACGGGTAATGTTTCTGATCTGAGAGGCAAATAAACTACTCTTAAATATTAGCAACACACTACATCTGCAACAAGTCTGATAGAATAATAACAACTGTGCCCATTACTCAATAACAGCAGTGCCCTTTACTCATCATCACATGTGCTTATAAGTGCCCATCTCTTCATGTCTGCGTGTCCATCTCT
>CATIWK010369709.1:0-10444 GCA_949634005.1 Mallotus japonicus
CTTATTCAGTCACCCTTCATGTCTGCCATGTCTGCTGCAGAAGTTACTGTTGAGGTTATTTTTGTCAATTCATAATATTTAATAAGGGTATTTTTGTCCTTTAAATAATGCAATACACGTGGCACATGACATGGCTAATAACTGAGATAAAAGTGGATCCAGTTTGATCTGACTCAGCACCCAGTCTACCGGAGACACTATATTGGTATGTTTTTCAAAAGTTCAGACACTTGATTGCAAAAAAAAAAAATTTAGACACTCAAATAGCAAAAACAGAAAAGTTGAGACACCAAAAATTATATTTTTAATATCTCAACTTTCTAATATTTGCTATTTTGATGTTTCGGTATTTTTCTATGCTCAATTAAGCTGCTGAATTTTACAATTTACAGTCAGTATAGTGCTCAGATTGGAATTAGACACAAGTGAGACTCACTGCCTGCCTAATTAAGTGTGGTTGATGGAGTTGAGAAATAATTAAGATTTGTTGTGATGAAGTGATAAAGTTTTTTTCATTTAAATCACATTTAAAATTTCATTTATAAAATTAATTGTTTAAAAATTTTTGTTGTGTTTATAATCATATTCAAAATAAACTGAATTACTTTTAATGAGTTCTAAATATTGTTGGTTTTAGATCAGTATTTCTGAGTATAATTAATTTTAAATCTAAAATAACAAATAAATGTTGAAACTTTTTTTTTATAAATTCATTATATTTAAATTTCAGAAAAATAAAAATTTATGTGATTACCAATTAGTAAGGTGTATATATGTAATTAGTTGAAGAGAACTAAACATGTTAAAAAACCTTGCATGAGCCACCTAAACATGTTGAAGAGAAATTGCACTTTCATGGGAATAATATAATTAAGTATCCCAAATTAATAGAAGTCTAATTATGATATAATTAATCATAGTTAATTATGATCCACAATCATAACATAACCCATGTATCCATTCAACGTATATAAATTATTTACTATAAGAAAATTGTTGCGATGATTGTGCATCATGAGTTATTTTTTTATTTAATTAATATTGTTGGACTTTTCTTTGGAAGACAAACAGTTTTTTGGACCTTTTTCTCTTGTGCCAACTCATTATTTTACGGTTAAAATAACTACTACATAACAATTTTTTTTTCATTAATGGGTTGTTGGTTTTGTGAATATGAACAAGAAACAAGTTGAATTTTTTTTAAAATGGATACCTGATAAAAGGGGTCTTCTTGAGCTCTTATTTCTTTGGGAATTCTTGATTGTAATTGGTTGATCTGTAAAAGAAGAAAAGTCAGGTGGGATCTAAATGATCTCACTCCGATGCTCAAGTTATTAACGTATTTGATGTAAAAAGAAATTGAATTGATTGGGTTGAGTTATGTTACCTTATTAGATTAGGATTCTATATATATGCTAAGTAGTTACCATCAGTAGAGCGATTTTCAGAGGTAGTGGCAATAATGCTGGCGTGTGCGAGTAAAAATAGGAACCAGTCCGTTAGTGGAGTTAATGGGGAAAGTGGGCGACCTTTAAGCTTCACAGGCTTCAGGTCGCAAGTCAAGATATCTACAGAAGGTTTTAGTTGTCAAGTAGAGTCTTAGCCATGCTGACTCAGCGTTTGGCTCTGTCTTTGACCCTTATTTATAGGAGTTGAATTTTCCTTATGTTATCAGATGTCCCCTGCCCAAAAAGTCAAAAAATCTCCGTTTTTTGGCTTTTCTTTCTTTTTTACTTGTTTTAGGAAAAACATTTTCTTGAGATAAATATTGCCAACTGCATATGCCTTTGTAAATGTGGCGCCGTTTCATCTTTCACTTTGCTTAAGCATTTAATTTCTGCAGGAAACTTAAAGCTAGTTTCCTACTATTTTTCAAAGCTTCCACGTGTCGCCAATGCATGTATTTTAAATTTAAATATCGAGATAAGAGAAGCTTTATTGCCACACGTAATGCAACCTTTTTTACTGCAGGATTTGTTGCACGACCCTGGCCTGCTTTTACTTATTTCTGCAGGTGATTTTTAAGTTAACTTTCTACCATGTTGCCACGTGTGCCAAAATTTGAATTTAAATTTTTATTTTGATCAGTTACTGAGATAAGTGAACATTTCAAGTTTTGAATATAGATGACCACATGTAACGATCTTCGGTTTTCTTCTCTTTGACAAGTTTATTTACTGCAGGACTTTCTCCCTTTTCATTTTCATTTTCACAGGAGATAAAGAAGTCTTCCTTTTAGAGAAAAACTCTCTGTTAAATTTGTAAGTATTTCTTGCCTTTCTTTTTCTTTTATTTATGGCAAAAATAGAAAAATCATCTACCGCCTCTTCTGATAGTTTATCTGTGGTAGAAATGGGTTCTTTAGGGATGTCTTCCCCCCCTGGCCCTGCCAATAGACCAAATCTCGACTTCGAGGTAAGTCTAGGCTCAATCTGATTCCACTGACATTGGTGGAAAGACTAGCGATACTGCTATGTCTTCTAGAGGTCCTAGCGCCATAGATTATCTCTCAATTTTAGATGCTGATGATCTAAAAATTTTAAGGCAGACTTATTTGATTCCTTCGTCTTATAAAATGCTTGTCCCTGATTCAACAGTCAGGGTTTTTGATGATTTAGGGCCCAAGCGTCTTTTGGTTTATGAGGAAATTTTGAAAGCTGGTGTTAGATTTCCTCTTGCCTTTTTTATGTTCACATTTTAAAGAAGTTTAATCTCATTTTGAGCTAACTAAATCCAAACAGTTGGAGAATAGTGGTAGCTTTATGCCTGCTGTCTGCAGAACATGGTATTTCTTTAAATTATAGGATAATTAAAGCGTTTTACACTTTAGTTGATCGTGAAATTCCCCCTTTTCTATTGCCCCGTTCCAAGGGTCTTTTTATCAAACTCCCTTACACTCAAAAGCGTTGGAAGGAAAAGTTTTTTATTTTAGAAAGCGATGATGATTGGGGTTTTAGCACTGGATGGACTTCATCCTTTGACTTGGGAAAAGAGCTTATTTTAGAAGAATGAGACTCAGAGGTTGTTGAGTCCTTCGTGAAGCTATCGCAACCCAGACTTATAAATGCCTGTGCTCTGGTCGAGTCAAAAATTCCTCTTGGTATTGCAAGGGTCCCAGTGAAGGGCAAAAAGAAAATTCGCCCTACTGATGATGGTATTTTTTGTTTCTTCTCTCTATCATTTAGTGCGAGTGTATTAATTTATTATATTCATCAGGTATTTTACCAGTAGATATGGATTACAAAAAGCTCAATGAACTGCGAAAGGTACGTAAGACTTTTGGTATTGTTTCTACTAGCACAAAGGTTCCTCAAGATTCTGAGAAAATAACTTCTGAAAAGTTAGGAGCTTTCACGAGCCCGCCTAATGTTACATCCAATCCTATAGTGGAATTACCTTTGAGCTTACCTGTTTCAAAGAAGTTGGAGATGGAGATTTTAGAGATCTCTAAGGCTGCAACCATTTCGGTATCGAAGTTGCATTCTTCGTTCCACAAACAATATGACGCTAAGGCTTATGTATGCATGTCTCCTATTGCAGGTGCCATTTCAGCTTTCTCATTGTTACCACAAGATAAGGCCGAGCTCGTGATTCTACAGGATGTAGATTTGATTCGTTGGTCAAAGCCAACTGCTTCAGGTTCTAGTATTTTTAAAAAATTATTGTTGTGTATTTGGAAATATACTTTATACACATATACTTGACTTCTTAGTGTATCCGCAGGTGTTAAATTCCTTGACTTTGCTTGCTAAAAGAATGAATCATATTGGCGAGCTTACCACAAACCTGAATGGTCAAAAGAATGAATTTAAGAGGAGGAATGAAAAAGCCCTGAGGACTGAGCTTGACTTGCTAAAGAGGATTGAGCACCTAGAGGACGAGTTATCCATTACTGCCCAGAAGGCTGCTGCCTTTGCAGAAAGAGAAGCGTCCTTGGTGAAGGAGCGAGATCAGGCTAAAAACTGAGAAGTTGCAGCCACAGAACATTTACTGCAAACACTTGAGGACTATAAAAACAAAATTGTTTCTGAATGCCAAAAGCATTTTCCTGATGCTGACTTTGGCTTTGTGGATGAAGTTGATCTTCCTAACAAAGAGGAAGCTATAGAAGATATCAACAAAGATGTTGTTAATGCTGATTCAGGCAATAATCCTGGCCCGTGATTTATTTTATCTTTGCTTTTGAATTTATGAACAATATTTGCGGTATTCTTCATGTCGCTTGTTTAATGTTTTAATTGGTGCGATGCATCTGATGTTTTTGAACATTTATGCTTCTGAATTTATTTTAGATTTAAAATATGTTCTGCAGCAAGTTTATAATATACCTGCAACAAATTTATGATATACCTGCAACAGATTTGTTTATAACAAGTTTATAGCATATTTGCAATAGATTTAATATAGTTGCAGGTTTATTTTCAACTATAAATGCAGATGTTACTAGTATGTTATTTGGCGTATTGTTTGCCTTATGCTCATTTGATTATTTTAGTCTCATGGGGAAGATACCCATGGAAGATACCCATGGTGGTTTACTCATGTACGCACAAGGAGCCTTAGATACTCGCAAGCAATTACCTGCGGCGGTAAAGTCACTTTCACTCATCTACAGTGTACTTTTACCTTGAGCGATACAATCACAAATATACATATTTTGTAGACCAGTGAAAGCAAGATACTTTCATAAAGAATTAAAGGTGAACATAAGATACTTTCATAAAAAAATAAAAGGAAGGTACTTTCGTTACAAATAATCAAATATGAAGGAAATATGCTTTCATGAAAGAGAGATACTTTCATAATAAAAGATGAGATGAAAATACTTTCATAATAGATAAAGATGAAAAGAAGATATTTTCATAAGCATATATATTCCATAGATAGGAGATGAAAGGAAGATACTTTCATAAGCGTAAATGTTCTACAGATTAAAGATGAAATGAAGATACTTTCATAAACATAAATGTTCTACAGATTAAAGATGAAAGGAAAATACTTTCATTAATAATCAAAGTATTTACATAAAGACTATTAGAACAAAGTGTCCTTTTTAGGGAATTCAAAACAACCATAAGGTTTGATAAACCTTTTTAGGGAATTGAAAAACAATACTAAGGTTACTCTCACCAACCAAAAAGGAAACATAAACAAGCAATGGAAATTGAAACTACTATTTTAATCTAAGGATGGCTTACTGAAAAAACTTCTTGAGGTTTTCCATATTCCAAGTTCTTGGCAAATCTCTACCTTCCATAGTCTGCAGCTTGTAGGTACTAGGTCCAACTACTTTGATGATCTTGTAGGGACCTTCCCAATAGGCTCCCAATTTTCCAGTACCTGCGTCTCCTTTGGTGATTTCTGTTTTCTTCATCACCAGGTCTCCTTCAAAAAAGCTTTTTTTTTTTACCTTCTGATTATGGTACTTAGCCATCTTTTGCCTGTAAGCTGCCATTCGAACTACTGCTTGCTCTCCCTTTGCTTCTAGAAGGTCTAAGTTTATTTTCAGAGCTTCTTCATTTTGCAGCTCGTGGAAGTGCATGATTCGATAATTGAGAACTTCCAATTCCACAGGTATAACTGCTTCAGTTCCATATGTCAATAAAAAAGGTGTTTCACCTGTGGAGGATCGAGGTATAATTCTGTAAGCCCACAGCACGCTATACAATTCATCCACCCATAGGCCTTTAGCTTAATCAAGCCTTTTCTTGAGGCCTTATAGGATGGTTCGGTTAGTAACCTTTGCCATACCATTAGTTTGTGGATAAGCTATAGAAGAGAAACGTAACTCAATATTGAGATCATCACAAAAATCTCAAAAAATCTTACAATCAAATTACTTTCCATTATCCGTGATTAATATGGGAGGTATTCCAAACCTGCAGATGATGTTTTTGTGAAAAAAGTTTTTGATCTTACCTGGTGTAATAGTGGCTAGAGGTTCAGCCTCCACCCATTTGGTGAAATGATCTATGGCCACCACTAGGAGTTTCCTTTGAGCTGTGGCAGTCGGAAAAGGACCTAAGATGTCCATACCCCATTGGGCGAAAGGCCAAGCGCTACCAATAGGCCTCTGATTTACTGCAGGTTGATGCATAACTCTACTGAAGCTTTGACATTTTCCACACCTTTTGACCAGCTCTTTGGCATCTTTGAGCATTGTAGGCCAAAAGTACCCTTGCAGAGCTGCCTTTCTTGATAAAGAGTCTTCAGCTTCATGAGCTCCACAGATGCCTTGATGTATTTCAGTCAAAACATAAGCACCTTCATCTACAGAAATGCATCTCAACCATGGTTGGTTATAAGATCTTTTATACAAAATTCCATCAATAAAGGAATAGTTAGCAAATTTACGAATAATTTTCTTAACTTCCTTATCTTCCGTAGGGAGAATATCTTCAGATAAGAAATTAATTATTAGAGTCATCCAATTATCTCCTGCATCTGTTATGAGAACTTGTTGTTCTTCCGTACTTGGATGCCATATGATTTCTTTAAGGACACCTTTGGGAGGTTGTGCATCTAAGGCTGTAAATTTTGCCAAAGTGTCTGCCTCCATGTTTCTTGCCCTGGGTATCTGTTCCAAGGTCCATTCTCTTGTATCTTCTTCCATTTCCTGTAGTTACTATTTAACTTTTGTTAAATATTTTATCATCTACGGTACTTTCACAGAAAAATCTCCTTTTATGTGATTAGCCACAAGTTGAGAGTCATAATGTATCACTAGGCGTTCTGCACGCACTTCTTTAACTATAGAGAGCCCTGCAATAAGGACTTCATATTCTGCAGCATTATTGGTGGCAAGAAAATTTAAATGTACCATGTACTGAATTTTGACTCATTCTGGTCCTTGGAGAATAATGCCTGCACCAGCTCCCCTTGCACCTACAGCTCCATCTACATAAAGCTTCTATTCTCGTTTGTTTGTTGCCTGCAGTTCTATGGATTCTTTCTACAGGTCTGACATTTCTTCCATGAAGTCAGCTAAGACTTGAGCCTTCAATACTTTTCTTGGCTCATATCGAATATCAAATTCTCTAAGTCTGATTGCCCATTCTACAAGTTTTCTAGAAGTTTCAGCTTTTTGTAACACTTTTCGCAGGGGCACATCCATTCTAACAATAATTGTGTATGCCTGAAAATAAGGCCTAAGTCTTATTGCTGAGGTCACAACTGCATATGCTATCTTTTCAATGATTGGGTACTATTGTTTAACACCTCTTAATACCTTAGACACGTAGTAGATAGGCATCTGCTCATTATTCTCCTCCCTAACCAACACTGAAGTAATAGTATCATTAGTGGCAGATAAATACAAATACAAGACTTCACCTTGATTAGGTCTGCTTAATAAAGGTGGGGAGCTGAGGAATTTCTTCAGGTCTTCAAAAGCCTGCTGACACTCATCTGTCCACCTGAAGTTCTTCAGGTCTTTCAACGTCTGGAAAAAGGGCATGCATCTTTTAGCTGAACAGCTAATGAACCTTCACAAGGTTGTAATCCTTCCATTCAGCTTTTGAACTTCATTGATTATTTTTGGGGGTGTCATATTGATGATAGCTTGAATCTTTTCCAAATTTGCCTCTATGCCTCTTTGTGACACCATAAAACCCAAAAATTTGCATGCTTAACACCGAAAATATATTTGTTTCAGGTTTAATTTCATCTCATTCTTTGAGAGCACCTTAAATACTTGATTTAAGTCTTTGGCATGATCTTCTACCTTCAGGCTCTTGATGATCATATCATCTACATAGACTTCCACATATCTTCATATCATGTCTTTGAATATTATGTTTACCAACCTTTGGTAAGTAGCTCCAGCATTCTTCAGGCCGAAAGGCATGACTTGATAGCAATATATGCCTTTGTCAGTTATAAAGGTTGTTTTAGCTTGATCCTCTTTGCACATTGGGATTTGATGATACCAGCAGATGCATCTACAAAGCTGTAGAGCTCATGACCTGTGGTAGAATAAACAAGTTGATCTATGATAGGAAGGGGATAGCAATCTTTTGGACATGCTTTATTTAAATATGTGAAATCAACATAGAGTCGCCATTTCCCATTAGGCTTTTTGACCAATACTAAGTTGTCCAACCATTCACGATAAAAAATTTCCCTTATGAAGATTGCATTTTTTAACTTATCAATTTCTGCAGATATAACTGCCTGCCTTTCAAGGGCATGATTTCATTTTTTCTGGATTACAGGTGTGAGCTACGGATCGACATTTAACCTGTGGCATATCAAGTCAGGGCTATCCCTGTGATATCATATGGGTCCCAGGCAAACACTGATTCATTTGCCCTTAAGACCTCTTGAATTTCATCCCTTACATGATCTAGTAAAAATGAGCCAAAAAAATGGTTTTTACCTGTGGCTGAAAGTATTAGCTCCTTTTTCTCATCCAAAGGCTTAGTATTGACTCTTTTTGGCACATCTAGAGTCTCCACGGTTAGGGATTGTGAAGCATCTTTTAGCGTACATAAGTAGGCTTCTCTTGCTGCCTTCTGATTTCCTCTGACCATAGCTACTCCCATTTCCGTAGGTATCTTCATTATGAGGTATCTGATGGATGCGCAAGCCCCTATATCATAGAGAATTAGCCTTCCAATGATTGTATTATAAGAGAAGGGGATGTCAATAACCATAAATTCTGCCCTGAATCTCTTAACATACTCTTCATCTCCTAACTCAACCGTCAGGTCTGCAGCTCCTTCTATAGGCACCTGTTTTCCTCCCAACCCAATGAGAGGAGTATAGACTGGTCGAAGCTTATTAGGACTTAAACCCAAAGCTACATACACTTCAAACGTTAGTAGATTAACCACACTTCCATCATCAACTAACATTCTTTTTAATACAAAATTTTTGACCATACCTTCCACCATTATAGCATATGCGTGAGGAGATGTTACCTTGTTTCCATCTTCTGAAGTGAATATGACTGGTGCCACAGGTTGTCGCTTGTTGAGGCCTATAGATATTACTTTACTTGCAGGTTGCTTGCGTTTTGTTGCTAAATCTTTCAGGGAAGATCCTCCTGCTATGATATTGATAACTCCTGTGGGTTATGTTTTTGTACCCTTTGGAGGTTCTTTTTTTGCAGCTTCAGCAGGTATCATTTGCTTGTTGCCTATGGCTTGAGAGCGAATAAACTTATTCAAGGCCCTCTCTGCACTAGCCTTCCTATTTCTTCTTTCAGCTGCCTGTATTCCTCGGTATCATGATCGACATCCCTGTGGAATTTGCAGTACCTGCTCCGGTCTCTTTTTCCTGCGGAAAGGCTACTCATCTGTTTTGGCCAACGGACATCATCTCCTGATCTCTTAACCACATTAATACATATAATCTGGAGGTATTGAGTGGGGTGTATTAACTGTGTCGATACAAATGTCTTTTATCATCTTGACCCCGCCTCCTTTCGTCTCAATTTTTTCTACCTCCATCTTCTCTAAGTCACTTGTTAGGGAAACGACCCTGTGGCCTTAAGGAGCTCCATGCCTCTGAAAGGAACCGATTATGCTATTAGGAATCAAATCCTAATTAGAGTTAATTTCAAAAATTTTACTCAATATAACCCTAGAACTCATATAGAATTCTAATCCCTAGGATTCAAATTGTAATTAACACATAGCTAACCATACATCATCATGTCTAACAAACTAAGGAAATCTAAGTTACGGAATACTTACCATCTCCCAAGTATTTTGATGAAGACCATATTTATTCTACTACAATGGTTGGCTTCCTTGATTCAACTCTTGAATCAACTCTTTAAGTCTCCCACATATGAGACCTCTAGCTTGAAACACCAAGCTTCACCATATCTCCATCTTGCCTTGATCAAGTGGAAGTTTGTATCCTCTCTAGCTTGTCCTTCTTGATCCTTTGCAAGAGTTCTTAGGCTTTTTTATGGATATGTGTTTCTTTTCTTTTTCTTAAGTTAAGTATCTCTACACTTTTGCTTCCTTTTTATTTCTTCTTACCCGATTCTCTACTCACCCAACTCCTTTAATATCTACTTTTAACTTTTAGATATACTTCGTTGGAATTAAGAGTAGAGAAAATTAACCTTACCCCACATGCCACTTGTCTTAATGTGGTGACAATTATGTAAGTCACTAGAGTCCAAAACAAATGGATGTAGAGATTACATTCTCTACAACATCCTAGCCTTACACTTGTCAATAACAACCTTATATATATATATATATATATATATATATATATATATATTTGATTTAACAAATCAAATATATCACCAATTGGATATGGGCTAAACCATTGGGCCAACTCTTGACCCAAAACTCAATCCATCAAACAAGTGGGCTTAGATAAGGTTAGGCTTTGCTATTACTTGGTTTAATCTTTAGTCCAAAACTCTTTTGGGCCTAGACCCATCACACTTGGGCCATTAATCCAAGTAAATAAGAAACAA
>CATIWK010369727.1:0-11141 GCA_949634005.1 Mallotus japonicus
CCGAAATGCTCCCTCGCTCTCTTCTCTACACCCACACGCACACAGAGAAATCACTCTTTTTCTCTTTTCAGTTACGATCTCTCTCTGGATCGTACATGTTAAATTCCTAAGTCTCATCTCATGATCAACTCTCCGTCGTCATTGTCGTCGTCGTCGTCTTCGTCTTCGTCTTCGTCTTCGTCGATGTGTTATTGTTGAATAATAATCTTGATATTAAAGAAAGGAAGAATAAAGAATGGAGGACGATACAGTTACATTACATAAGCGAAACACTGATTGCGTCTATTTCTTAGCTTCTCCTCTTACATGCAAGAAGGTTTGTTTTTAATTCCACTTCTTTTTTTTTTTTTTTCCTTTTCTTGATTCTACCTTCGCTTCTCTGTTTTTACTTTGTATGTGATTTTTGTTGTCTTCTTGATTTCCTCCATTCCACTCTCTTCACATTGCAAGAATCTTCTTTTTCTTTTTTTATTTTGGGTTCTATTTGATTTTCATCATTGTTATTGTTATAAGAATTGAGGATGATTAATTCACGGTTTTTGTTCTTGTTTCTCTTCTGGGTGTGTGCAGGGGATGGATTGTGAGTACAGGCACAATGAGATTGCAAGGCTAAACCCTAGAGATTGCTGGTATTGGTTGGCTGGCAACTGTCTTAATCCAACCTGTGCTTTTAGACATCCTGTAATGCAATTTTTCCTTTTTGTGCCTTATTTTCCCAATTTTTGAAGCTGGATTTGCTTGCCTTTTAATGCTTTCAGTATTTGTTTACAGCTGCATTATACTTAGTGATTGTTGCTATTGCCCATACAATAAATTGGGGGAAAAAATGCATATGATGGGGGACAACTGGGGATGAGTTTGTATTCTAAGATTTAATTCGCAATGCGAGGTGCATTGAATTGAGGCAGTCCTCTTAAGAATTCATTACTGCAGTGTGTTAGACTGTTAGTTTTCTGAACATTGTTGATCCTCAAAGGACTGTGGAGGATTTGTTGAGAAAAGGATATTTGGCCAAGTATATGAAATAGAGACCTTTGATTGTTTATCAAAATGAACCTTCTTTGATTTTTCAGTGTATGATATTTTTGGTGTTTGGTATACCATGTCAAAAGGCTTTTGTAGTTGGAAGGAAAGTAACTGAGTTAAGTGAGGAGATGAAGGCTTTTGCAAGGAAAATAAGGTAATGAAAATGAGAGTTTGGAAAACATGACAAGAGGGACTTGGCCATCTCACCTTAAATTTTTCTATTGCCATACATTTTCCTTTGTGGATTTTTTATTGCCTGGTGTCTGTGTTTTAACCCATAACCATCCTTTGGATATCTGATATGTTGTTGGAACTAACTTTATTTTTCCAACAGCCCTTGGAAATCCATGCTGAAGCTCCACCAGAACCACCATCATCTGTACTGGCAAACAAGACCAATGTCCCTTGTTATTTCTATTTCAATGGTTTTTGCAATAAAGGTGACGGATGCTCTTTTATGCATGGCCCTGATGCCAACACTCCTATTGGGAAATCTTGCAATGCAGCCTCAGCAATCAAGGAGGACATTCCATTGGATAATAAGATAATTGTCAGAAATGATTCTCAGTCTGCACCATCAGAAGCACATGCTAATCCATCTGAAACAGCAGCAAAGACAGTAATGGATTTGAAAATACAGCCTAAAGAGGATTTCCAGTTTCCAGCTTCTGAAAAGGTTGTAGTGAGAAGTACCTCTCCACAGATTGGTGTGTCCCTATGTGAAGAAGCCACTACTGTTAAGCCTGGGTTCTTGCTTCAGGCAGACAGCTTTACTGAAAGCGGATCTCAGGAGTTTACAGATCAGAATTTAGAAGAGGAGATGGATGACCATGTTGAACCAGAGGAGCGGTGGGAATCGTCCCCAGATCTTGATGTCCTCGTGAATGATGAATCAGAAACTTTGGTTTATGAGGATGATCAAGAGTACTTAGAGGCCCTTGACAGGGAACGAAGGGATCCAAACAACCATTTCCTGGGGTATGATTTTGAAAATCTGGTTGAGTATGAACCTACATACTATGATGCAGAAGATATCCATGAAAGCAAGAACTGTTATCACACTGATTTTGTGGATAATGTGCACATCTTTGATGATATTACAAATGGTTTTGGCCTTTCTGTGAATCCAATGTCAGATTCTCTATTTTCCCGGAAGAGAAAACTTGTGGCAATGCAACTGTCTGTCAATGGCCAGAGGGCTGTGGATCTTCGAGACCGCTTGGGAAAACGCAGAGTCATCGATGGCCACTCAGTAATTTGCTCATCTAGAAGGCGTGACTCTTTTTGTTTACTTGGCCAAAGTCAGGGAAGGCCTCGAAGGCATGGTAATAATCAGCGGCTGCATGGAAGGTTAGCATCAGAAGTGGGAAATAATATTATTGAGCCTCGTCGAAAAAATGGAAGTCTGTTGAATGGTGATAACCGTCATGGCTGGCTTAGACACTCACGTTCAAATAGGTCCAAGCAGCGACTCAAGGAAAAAAGGCTGGCTAAAAAGCACTTCCCTTCAGCTGAAGTACCTAAGAAACAAGTTCCTTGGGAGAGGAAATATAGTCAAGAATCCATGCAGTTTACCGGACCAAAGACCCTTGCTCAGATTAAAGAAGAGAAGAAGAAGACTGAAGAAAATGGAGATTGCACGAGAAAAACTGTTAATTCACGTAGAATGGCTGTAGCTGACTTTGAGAGCCCTAAACCTTTGAGTGAAATCCTCAAGGACAAGAGGAGGTCAGGTTTTGCACAGGATTGTGATGACAGGTTAGATGATTAAGAGGTGATACTTTGAAGCTAAAAAGATTAGTGTGCAGTTAGCAAAGAATTCATAATTGTTTACGAGACGCCAAAGATGAAACATAGCTTAGTCAGAGTGGTAACAGAAGCATATCTTCTCTATGCTTGAATGTCATGGATCCTGCTAGTTATCATTAGTAGAAGAAGAAAAATCTTCTGTTCTGGTTACTAGATGAGTATATACGGACGTTGAGGAGAAGATGCGTATATAAGGACGTTGAGGAGAAGATGCGTATGTAAGGACGTTGAGGAGAAGATGCGTATGTAAGGACGTTGAGGAGAAGCTTTACTGTCTTCTGAATTGTTTTTATGATCTCTACCTTTCTGAAATAGAAGCTTAACCCAGAGTGTGCTCGTTATACTTCACAACAGAGGCTTTGATTACTTCATTCTTGGTATTGAACGTCCCTGAGCTCTTGTATAGCGCTACGCATAAAATAGTTTCATACATGGGTTACACTACCATTGAAATTTTCCATCAATCTTGTTATTTCTTTGCAAGTACCTGATTAAATGTTTGAATAGTGATTCATTTGATAATTTGAAACATTTTCTGGCTTCTGTAGATACACTTCATATGATATGTAGCTATTCCTATAAATTCTGTCGATGGCTGGATCAGATCCCCATCAAGTAATACTTTAACCTTTGAGGTTTATGAAAGTTGCAGAAAAGCATCCTTTTTCAAAGAAATGAAACTGCTGCTGCAAAGGGCATGCTAAAATGCACATTTACCCACCTCTGCTTATGGCAGATAGGCAAAGGATATGTCAAACCCGGCAAGATAAATCAATTACCAAGCAGAGAAAATTTTCATTCTTTGCGCTGAAAATACTAGGTGTGAGCATGTGCATGTCCACAACAACAAGAAACTCATTTGGAATTAGCTGTCATGCAAAAAAAATCACTATCATTGAATGGAGACAATTCAACTGTTCTCTAATTTGAGCTTTTTTTATTTTTTTATTTTTTGTTGTATGTAGTACTTGTATTGCAAAACAAGGGAGAGAATAGTAAATACATATCACATGTAACAAATATAAAACCCATAAGAGGTTTTGGTATTTTATCCCGGGTTTTGGTATTTTATCCCTAATTAACCATATAAAAAAAAAAATAAAAGTTTAACAACTCAATTAAGGTTAAGAAAATTCAGAAATATCAACATGGTTTGAACGTATAAAAAAATAAAAATAAAGATTCCATATATTGACACCATTCTGTCTTATGCCTCATTTTGTCATTTCCATTCTTTGTTTTGTATTAATTGGAAAAGGACTGATATCATGTAGTAGGACTTTCTTAAGTCTCAAGTCTGAAATGCTCTAGAGACCATTAATTCTCTTCTGTTACACATACATACGTACATAAAAATCTCTACATAGTAACAGATACATCAGCAGCAGGATATGGAAGGTGTTGGAGGCTTGCAAAGGTCTACAACATCATTTAGAAGGCAAGGATCATCAGGATTGGTATGGGATGACAAGTTCTTATCAACATCATCATCAGGAGCTGATCATGAAACGAGATCAACAGGTAATAATAATATTGGAAAGATGCAACGGAGCCGGTCCGCAGGAGGTGTTATTTACAGAGCTGTAAAGGTTTCATCACCAAACGTAGACCCTCCATCTCCTAAAGTCTCAGGTTGTGGCTTTTGTGGCTTTTTTGGCAAACCTGTTTCTGCTGCTACCACCACCAACATTCATAATCATCAACGACGACGTCACACCAAATCAAGTAAGCGTTAAGTTAATATTTTTGGGGATTATGTGATGATTATGATGATGATGATGATGATGATGATGATGTTGGCGGTGGTAGTGATCAAAATCTTCCAAGTTTCTTCAAGTTTGATTTCTTCTTCTTTTCTTTTTTTCCAAGAACGTTCGAGTGGTGATATGTTTTTGGTTTGTATTCTCGGAGAAGATATGTAATTAACGGATAATTATTTGTAAAATAAATTAATCTCATTATTATTACTACACATATAAAAATAATAATTATGAAAATCACAAAATACTTGTTGCTCTTAAATGAATAATACATATTTATTTCTATACTAATAATTACATAAATTAGAATTTTAATTGGATGGTTATTAATTTATCATCGATTAACTCTTAAAATTTTATATTATTAATGGATGCTAGATTTTTCTTTTTAAATTACATAAAAATAATTTTAAAAATCAACAATAACAGAATTCGATCTTACATCTCTTGACATACTTGAAAAAAAGTAACCACTAAACCATTATGTCACACAGACTTATTTATTAGTATATTATTTAATTAAGGATTTAAATGAATATTGTTTTAATATCAAAAAAAAAAAAAGAATATTGTTTTAATGTAAATTAAGTAGTACATATAAATTCCACCGCCTAACTCTAACTAGCAAACAAAGCTGCCGGTCAACACCAACAAGAACCTGAATTCATAAGCATTTTTCAAGGTATGATTAGTGGAATGATCATTTTGGCTTTTTTGTGCAATATCAAATAATATTTATTCCAATGCGCAAAACAAACATATATAAGTACCCAATTTTAAATCTTGTTAAAAAATATCTTTTGTATTATTCAAAATCTCTCCAAGCTTTGTGTTGTGTATACACCTAATCATGATTTGTACATTACAACAATCGCGTTATTTGAATTATTATGTGTGATTTTTTTTTTTGCATTATATTTTTTTCTTGATATATGAGTACTTGTACTGTAACTCATTGTTTATATATAATTATGTCCCCACGAATAATTCAAATAATAAAAAGTGTGGACATCTAAATGTATAGAGTAGAGCTCGAACATCCATCCTCTCCTCTTCCCCTTATTTTGGATAATTAAACCACTTGAACTTTAATAATTGAAAAAAAAAGTGCTTGACCAACTATATATCTTTTTTTTCTTTACTCAAAAAAAAAATTATGACTTTTTGATGTGATTTAATTTTTTCTTTATATTTTTATTTATTATTAACTAAACAATTTATGAATATGGCTTCATGCAGATAGTTTTTTAAATATAAGAATTAAATTCTAATTTTTAAATTTAATTAATATTACTGTGAAAATTTTCACTTTTCAGTTTTCACGTAACTAAATTCAATTAATTAGAAAAAAAAAATTAACCAGCTAATCAAATGGATTAGGAAAATAAAATATATTATGTAAGTTTTTTAAGACAAAAACATAATCCATATATTAGCCACAAGACAACTGTTGGGGAGAAACATCATGTTTAGATAAAGATGATGTAATAACATAACAGATGTACCCACAACCAAAAAAAAGAAAATTACAAATGGCAAAATCCATATTTAGGCCCCTAAAGTTTCATTTTGTATATTTAGGCTCTCGAACTTCACGGGTTTGAAATTTTAAACCCTCCTGTCAATTTTTTAACAAAAATTATTTCCTTTTAGTCCCTGAAATTTTATATTTCTAACATTTATACCATTTTTTACCTTTTAACACTTATATCATTTTTAAAATTTTTTCACAGGAAATAAATAAATTGACATATTTTAAATTATTATAAACATATTTAAATAATTTTAAATTTTAAAAATAAACAAACAAGTCAATGCTATTATGCTAAAATTTTAAAAAATATATAATAATAATACTGTTTTTCACAATATTTTAAATTATTGTGAGTAAATTTTTATAATATAAATTTTTTCATGTACCCAAAAAGCATGATTAAAAAAAATGAAGGTTAACATAATGGTTATAAAAAGTTTGAGTTGGTTGGAAAATCTATCACCGTTTTTTGGTGATGCACAGACATGCATTGGTATTCACTATTTATAAAAGTTATATTATAAAAAATTATTCACAATAATTTAATTAACATTTTGTACAAAAAACTGAAAAATTTATTAAAAATATAAAATTTAAATTTTGAAGAATTATAAAATATTTTTTATCATAATCTCTTTTAATTATGGTGTTCCTTTTCATCATAATATTTTATTTGAAAAATAGTAGTTTTATTATAATTTTTATCTTAACATTAAATTGTTTATTTATTATTAAAATTTAAAATTATTTAAAATTGCATATAAATTTATGTTTTTAATTTAAAATATTAGAAATTAAAATAAGTAAATTTATTTTTTACCGTTGAAAAATTTTTAAAAGTGATATAAGTGTTAAAAGGTAAAAAATGGTATGAATATTAGAAATATAAAACTTTTGGGACCAAAAGGAAATAATTTTTGTTAAAAAATTAACAGAAGGGTTTAAAACTTCAAATCCGTGAAGTTCGAAGGGCTAGATATACAAAATGAAACTTTAGGAGTCTAAAGCTAAAAAATCGATAAGTTTAGGGGCCTCAATATGTGTTTTGTCATTACAAATTGGGTTGTTCTAGTCTTTAACTTAATTAATCAGTCAAATTAATGGCTAATATAATAATTAATCCCACTAGATTTCTTTTAAATGTAAAATTTAATCCACTTGTTAAATCCTTTATCTAATTTTTTTTTTGGAGTGGTGGGTCTGGCGGCTTTTATTTATTGCAAATGCATGATAGAGATATCAAACAATTCTTAAATATAATTAAATTCCTATTTATTTATTTTCTTTTGCTAACGGATAAAATTTATTTATTTTGATTAGTGTATCAATTTGGATAAACAATACAACAATGCTAGTCCCCCATAATTGAGATATGATGTAATATAAGGGAAATTGAGAAGGACTTGTAACAAATTTTAAATCAATTCAAGTGTCTGAATACCTAAAACTAAACAACAAAAACAATATAAATTTCCAATTTTTTCTATGTATTTTTATCACTCTATGATATTTCAATTAATTCCACTAAAAGAGCTGGTGAGTCATGAGCACAAAAGGACTCGGGTTCAAATCTTGCTTCCTCTCTCCTCGTCCTATGGCACTAGATCCCGTACTACTGTTGAAAGAAATAATTAAAGTAAAAGAAATATAAAATCCATAGAATAAAACTAGAATTAAGGTTTTTTTTAACAAAAAAAATTGATATGGCTTGAATATTTATGGGAACGAATTTATTTTGATCAATGTTTCAATAATGTCCTTAATGATACTACTGAATGGATGGTAGACTTCAGTCAAGCCTTAATAATAACACGGATTGGCAACTGTTACTCTCCTACATTGAATATTGGTGGATGAGAAGACTTTAATTTAATATTTCTCATATTCACAGATGTCAAATACTCCCTCCTAAATAATTGTCGTTTTAAAAGTCTAATTTTATTTCTAAATAATTGACGTTTTAAGTTACTAATACATTTTAATTACTTTTTTTCCTATTTTACCCTTATTTAATATAGGAGAATTAATTGAATAGATATCTACTCCTGTTGGGACTGTATATAAAGCTAAAAATTGGTTTGATAGAATTATTATAAGGGTAATATAGTATTTTATACATATATTAAATACATTCCTTAATCTATGTGAAAAATATTTAAACGACAATTATTTAGGAACAGAGAGAGCATAATACAAGCAAATTTTTTTTGAACAACTAATATAGATGGTTAATTCTCAACATCACAAGGGGAGAGAGGAGGGAGTGGAGGGTTTAAACCGTACGCTCTTCAATAAACTATCAACATCTTTTACCATTTACACTACTCGAAAGACAAATAATACAAGCAAACTAATCAATTAAACTTGATTAGCTTTGATGTCATTCCCCACGAGTAGCCCAAGTAGCAAAATGTGTGAACATCTAGTTTGAGAAGATAAGGGATCGAACCCCCCACCCCCTATCTCCTCCCCTTATGGTGTTGGGATTTAACCACTTGATCTATGATAAAAAAAAATATATATATAGTTTTGATGACAATGAATTAAGAATAAGTCTCCAAGAAACCAACATACTTTTGACTTACAATTTCAGTATTATGACCACTAATTTTTGGTTGGGAATGTAAACTAATATCATGAATTTTAACCGAACAATTTAGGCAAGGTAGAATCATATATTCAAAGTCATATTCATTACATATACATATATCTCACAAGAAAACAAAGAAAAACAAAAATCAAGAAACCTTATACATGAAGTGTCTACAAGACAAATACTTACTTTTAATTTTTTTTTCCCCATCTATACTACTACTACTACAGAAAATTCATGATTTGAAAATCAAGAAACTAGGCGGGCACTAGCCTTCAATGTACAGATAGAACTCAATCAATTGAAACACTTTCTTCTTCTTTTTTTTTTTTCTACCCTTTGTCTCAATTAAAGAATTTGGTGTTCAGATTATGATACCCACTCGAAAATTATTTGCAGAAACAACCTGAGATTATAATCAATCCAAAGCTTTTTGAACTTTTGTTTTGAAAACCAAAATGTAGAGTTTCTCCATTGAGAAGTAAAGGAAACAGCCAGTTGAATGAGTCACAAATGACCCAAAACTTGAGCCCACAATGCAATGCCAGGCAGGTCCATACACCTTATCAAATTCCTGCATTAATGGAGATCATTTGCCAAATTTATATCAAGATTACACACCCCGATTTTTAAATAAATAATTAATTAATTGTAAGGTACCAACATTTATTAATGTAAGTTGCAAAAATTTTAAATTTTTTTAAATAAAATTTCGTAAAATTTATAAGAAAAAAATAGATATTAAGAAAGTTTTAATCCTTAAAGGTTCACCTAATTTGAATTTCAAATTAATCGAAATTTTTATTACTATTCAATATCGAAAATATTATATAAAAATACAAAGTAAAAAATAAAAGAAAAGAATATAGTCAAAACCATATTATATATCTATATGGCAGAGATAAGCACATGGATCAACTGAAATTAGATTCTAACTGTAGAAAAGCATGTATTTTTCTGCTGTTGACACATTGGTAGATACATATATTATTTGATTATTAATGCATAATTGCGCTTTAGAATTTTGTAATCTTAGGTTCTGTGTTGTGTGTCACATGGGATGTTGGATTGGATCCATTGCATTGCATTCTGTTCTGTAATATGTTTGACTTTTCAGCCAGATGTTATGATACTGATCAAGAACTAATAAACTATATAAATAAAAGGGTGAAAAAAAAAATCAATATTACCACTAAAATAAATCATATTACCACTTTCCTAAATCTCTCTATATGTGATCATTCATAATTAATATAATTTCATCTGAAAAATCTATTCTACTTAATCTTAAAAAAAATTGTGAAGGAATAATAAATAAATTAATATAATTACCATCATATATAAATTATTTTAAAAGAAACCATAAGATTTTTAAAAATTAGTTCAAGTAGTGGAGAAAATTTAATTTTTTTAACGATTTGAATTTCATATTTAAAACGAGTCAACATTTAGAAATTAAGTGGAATATATTTTAAATGCTAATATTTTGAAAAAATAATAGAATGTTAAATTCTAAATATTTTTACAGTAGGAACTGAAAAAGAAAAAAAAATAAAAAGAGAGATTAATTATACATATATCAGGTAAAAAGAAATTTATATATGTAGGTACCTTCTTGATGTTATAAGCCATATGTTTAGAGCTGAACTTCTCCAAGCTATCATAAGTTCTTCTTGCGCATCGAAAAGCATGAACTTGCATGAATCCAGGCATGTCTGTCACCAATACCCTCACCTGAAGAAACGAAGCTACTGATGCTAAATTTGTTTCCACATGAGACACTGACTTTCTTGCCTCCACCATCACCACATTTCCAGCTCCTCCTCCTCCTCCTCCCTCCATGTTCACCCTCGCCGCAACATGCTCCCTTGCTTCATACTTGTCCAATTTTCTTGACAAGTTATGTGACAACACAGGTTTATTTGTGACAACATTTGGCTCCGATTTTGGCCTGTAATTTTTAGTGCTGAACTTGTAGAAACTCAAGAAACCTGACCACTTTTGCTTCTCATGATGAGCAGCCATTTCCTAGGCTTCTAAGACTCTTTGGTTTTTTGGTTTGTTCAACTAGTTTGTGTATATATATATATGAAAAAATGTTGTAAAGTACAAAGGATGATGAAGTGTTTTGGGATTAATCAGGACCACTAATGGAAGGTCTGTTAATTATAATAATGTTGATTAGAGAGTATTGATGGGACAATTTTATAGCAACAAACCCATGTGTTATTGCCTGTGATCAAGGATAATAAAGTTGAGTATTAGTTGTGAGAGATTTGATGTATTTTGTTCTAATTTACTTGAACTATATATAATGTATATGGTTTTTTGTGGTCCTGACTATTAGTCATTCAGAAATGATTGAAAATGTTCCTCATTGATAGAGTTTGCTTCTCTTTTCAATGATCTCAAATTCATA
>CATIWK010369764.1:0-12672 GCA_949634005.1 Mallotus japonicus
AAATGATTTGGAAGTCTTTTCTCTTCAATAGGCCAACGGATAACGCATTAATTTTTATAGAAATAAATACGGGTAAGTTTTGAGCAAGGCAAGGGGCAAACAGGTACATATTCAGATAAGAGTAGGGTTGGAACTTCTATACTCCCTTGCTCTTTCCATTATGCCATTATTGCGAGAATTAACCGCTTCCATTAGCTAAAAAAAAAATTATGATATTGATATGAGAAATGAATTTTCCAAGGTTTACATTGCCTGGGAGAATTACTGCATCTACAAGGGTACTGTGTTGCACAAAATCATAAACGAAATCCACTCTACTGATTCCGGTTCCTGCTCTCATTCTTTGAACTCTGCTATAATTCTGATTCTGAAGTAGAAAAAGAAATGCTTGGAACAATTTGCATGCCCATGTGCTCTATCAGCTTGAGTTCAAATCCCAGAATCAGTTTGCAAAGAAAATATCCAAAACCTTCTGGGCCATTCTGCAAAATCCGTTTTCTCTCATTCTTGGCCAAATTTCCTACCCAGAAACACAATGTTGGTCGCACCCACTTTTATTTGAACGTTTCTTCATCATCTCCATCAGGTAAATTTCACTAGCTCCTTCCAAGATTTTTTTTTTTTTTTTTTTTTTTTTAGAATCTGAATAAATACTTACATGAAGAATAAGGGTTCTATAGTGTAATCATGTTAATTTTGGTAAACAATGTGGAACGAATGTGCAACAGCTTTGGATAATGTGGTGAAATTGAAGGAACTGGGAGATGAGTAGCTTGCAAATGTATGTTTGGGGGGTTCTATAATCGAAGAATTTCATTCAATGTCATGTAAAATTTCTGTTATAAATAATTTTCCTGAACAATGAAACTTAAAAGGTTCTTCGGTCCTTGGCAATGGCAAATACTGGAACCCTTCTTAGTTTCTTAGCTTTCAATAATGATAAATATTAACTTAATATTAAGTTTGTGGAATGCCAATTTTTTAGGAATTTGTGCATGTTTGGAGGTAAAAGGATGGTGATTTGGTGAATCTAACTTGTAGATATAATGAAATGAAACAACTATGAATTTGTACTCAGTCTGTATGTCCAAGTATATGTTTACAACAATGATAATCTTAATTAAAAACCATCTCAGTAAAGCTTTTTTTATTGTCAGAAAATAAAAAGTTTTCTCCCTTGATAACAGCATTTGGAGAAAATTTTCCATGGCATTCTTAAGGAAGTGCATGCATTGTTGAAACTTGAGATACATGCTTGAAGCCAAGAATTCTATGAAGGTTGCGAAAGAATAAGTTAACCCTTTCTTGCTAGCTCTTTTTTTTTTTTTTAAACAAAAAACCAAAAGCTTTTCTTCTTCCTTTTTCTTTTTAGCTGATTTTTGGTATTGGAGGCCTTGTTGGAAATACACCCAGACCATTGCTACTTTACTACTAACTTTAATCCATGGGTTCTCACAAAGATTGGAGTTTCACCAGTGCCTGGTATTTCACTTTCTGCTCACTCTTGGACATCAGTTCACGGTCAACCGACTGGTAACTAACTACTTTAAGCAATATGTGTTGATTATACATCCAAATAAGTTGAGTGGTAAACTGTTGAACACACACACACACAAAAGGCATACTTGATTATTGATATTGCTGGTTATGAGCCTCTAAAAATGAAACTTGCTTCAGACGATATAACAAAATCACCTAATTGATTTAAAGGTTAAGCCTGCACTTTTAAAGCGGAGTCATGGAACTGCACATATGGCAAGCAAGATCAGAATTTCCAGTAGCAGCACATACACTTCCTATTAGGGCTAGAAGTGTTCCTTTAAAAATTACATTTCCTTCTTTTAGCAAAAATTATTGAATTTATTTAAGTTTCATTCTGGGAATTTTAATATGCTAAAATTACATTTCTGATGGCAACACGTGTTGAGTTAGCAGATCATAGGAAAAAAGTTTCCACGTTCATACATTGATGTTACATTTGTCTATGGAACTGGATTGATCTCTGCTTCTGCTCCTGCTTCCTTGACTATCTTTTCCATTGGAAATTATCATCTATTTCCTTTATGTTTTCTATCATCAATTTATGAAAGAGAAGAGGTCAAAGAACAAGATCAGATTAGTAAACTAATTTAGATTGTTATCAGCTTTTAGATTTTCAAGTTTGTTGCATTTCCAGAGTGAAAAACTAGATACTATAGCTAGAAGATTAGATAAACATAGTCATGGAAATGGAAGTTGTACATTCTGCTGTATGTGCATAAAATTATATTTATTTGTATCCATATCAGAATTGTGAATTTTTTCCACTTTTAATCTCGGCCTGCAGTTGGAAATGCTGACTACAAGGAGGAACCTGCAACCACAGTGAAATTTCAGACATCAATAAGTTTGCCAGGTTGCTCAAGTTCATTATCACTACTTGGAACCGGTTAGTAACTTTACATCCTGGAAAGTGTCTATTTATTGAATATATGAAGCACTTATGTGATGTTAAAAGGCCAGCATTATGCCTACAAAAGTCTTGTGATCAATATTTCTACTGATGTATGAGATGATGGACATCAAACGGACATTAGGCTAAGGAGATTTAATACAAAGGAACTTCTTTTTCCCAGTGGATAAAGGAAACATAATTCCAACTGTCATTTGATGTTGTTGATATGGTTTGGAGCAATCATAATGCTGAATGGATTAGACTACTATATTGATGAGTATGCAATTGATATTTAACGGAGAATTACTCATGAAAGCCTTAGCTTAAGGGCCTGTTGCTCAAAATTTTTAATAGCATTGTAATTTCAATGGCCTGAAAAAATCACAATATTAGAAGAATGGTTTTCTAGTTTTTGATGGTGTTATTCAATGAGGAGAATATAGTGGACAGTTGTATGCACTTTTTCTACCATTATAACTCTGATGATCTGCAATGAATTTCAGGATATAGGGAGAAGGTTTTTGCAATAATTGGTGTTAAGGTCTATGCTGCCGGATTGTATATTAATCAATCAATCTTAAGTGCATTGAATGCTTGGAAAGGGCAATCAGCTGCTGAGATCCAGGAGAATTCAGCTTTGTTCAGCTCAATTTTTCAAGGTAACAAATGTCTTCGCATGTGTACTGGTTCAAAAGGGGAAATAGTAAATGATTTTACTGACACCAATGAGTGTAGCTGCTTTGGAAAAATCATTACAGATTGTACTTGTGAGAGATGTTGATGGTAAAACTTTTTGGGGTGCCTTAGATGATGCCATCACGCCAAGAATCAAAGCACCCACTCCAGTTGATGAATCTGCTTTGTCCACATTTCGTGGTATCTTCCAAGGGCGACCTCTTAAGAAAGGAACATTCATATTTTTGACATGGTTGGATGCCTCAAAAATGCTAGTAAGTTTGAAAGTGGACATAGAAATACTTATTTCCAAAATGTGAATATATATATACAGTTCCAATTTCTATATCTTTTTTTTTTCTTCTGCGTAATAATACAGGATGTTATTATGTGGCTTTTAGATTTGTGTCTCATCAAATGGGATGCCATCTTCTGTGGATGCTACAATCGAGTCAACAAATGTCACATTTGCACTTTTTGATGTCTTTTTTGGAGGTTCTCCAGTTTCTCCTTCGTTGAAAGCTTCAGTTGCCAATGGACTGGCAGCAATTCTTAAGTGAAACCTGTGACTTTGTATTTTGAAATTTATCATGTCACTGTTGTATGTACTTTCTTCTCTATTGCCAGCCTTCATTGCTGTTTGTAAATTTTGGATTATATATCAATATGCAGTTGGAACCTGGACTTTATGGGACAGGTGTGTGCCTATTTCTCAATTGCAACCCTAGAAGAATTTATTTGTACCATTCTGTCATGTTTATATAAAAGATGACGATTCTCTCCAGTCAGTACATACAATTATCTGTCAGAAAAGGATTGTTGGGAGTCTATTCATGAACTTCATTTAACTTTTTCCTGCAAAAGAATTGGCTGATAAGCCAGTATTTAACATTCAAATACAACCTTCTCTGATTTTACGCGCTCAAGCATCTGTACAATCTCAGTCATGGTAGGTCTGTTAGCAGGCTCTGGTTCAAGGCACATCATTGCAATTCTGAAAACATTGTTAATCTCATCAATTGGACCACACTTTAGCCTATTGTCAAGTGCATACTCTTCCCTCTTATCTTCAACAACTGTCTTCACCTGTTTCAGGTTTCAACTTTAGCAGAACTGCTGTCAAAATTATCAAGTAACTATCCATGTTTGCTTTATTGAGCATTTTGAGGTGAGAACTAGAGACGACAAATATATGACGCATTGTTTCATTGAGTTCAAAACTTACCCATGTCACAAGTTTCGTTCCTTCCTCAAAGAATAATTCATCTGTCGGTTTCTTTCCAGTTAAAAGTTCTAGTAGAACGACTCCAAAGCTGTAAACATCCCCTTTTGCAGTGGCCTTCCCTGAATCAAAGTACTCTACAGAAAAACGTAATTTAATATGCATTAGTTCAACTATCAGTGTGGGAAGTCAAAGGTTGTAAAAGCTAGTTGCTGCTGCTCTAATACCAGGAGCTAAGTATCCGAAAGTTCCAGCTGGAAATGTAGAAACATGGGTCTTATCAGGCTCCATCAAGGTGGCCAAACCGAAATCAGAGACACAAGCTTCCATATTCTTATCAAGCAATATATTACTGGACTTGATATCTCTATGGATTATATGGGGGATGCAATCATGATGCAGGTATGAAATTCCTCTTGCAGCACCTACTGCTATTTTGTATCTGGATGGCCAATCCAAACTCTTGTTTTCACTTGACCTTCCTGTACAACAATAAATTTCATCATAAAAATGCCAAGCAATGAACGAATTGGTTTCAGGGTCTTCCATTTGTTTTTACTTATATTGTGTACAGTCTATGTAGAAAATTGACAAGGAAAGGAATTCAGTGTGCTAGTGCATTCATTCAAGCATGCTAGTCTACATATGTGTATAAACAGGCTGAATTCAGTTCATAATAAAGGAACATGAAATGAGAATAAAATAGCAATTTCGAAACTATATTTGCATACCATGTAAGAGTGCATCTAAACTTCCATTAGGCATTAACTCATATATCAGAAGATTATAGTGAGGAGCATTGTAATATCCGTGAAGAGTGACAATGTTCCGATGCTTAATATCCCCCATAGCCTCCAATTCCCTCTCGAAACCTCGATCTCTCTCTTCACTTCCCCTGTTTAGCCTTTTAACCGCAAAGGCCATGGAATCATTGATTGTCAATTTATACACAGTTCCATACCCTCCTGAGCCAATTATATCCTTGTTGCTCAATTTTAATGTCTTCTTCAAAATCATATCAGATGTTAGAGATTGCAGTGCTGCAGACTTGAACAAAACCATCTTCCCTCCTTTAACTGCCAGAAGGAAAACATAAAAAATATTTCAATATTATTTCTTTGGATGGTTTAAAATAAAAGAAGACAAGAATCAACAGCAGCTGAGATTTATACCTGAGATATGAACCAAGTGTTTTCTTTTCCATCGTTTGTAGCAGAGAACTGCAATGATTATCTTGGATATAATGAAAGCAATGCAGCATATTGTGATGTAGAATGCTATGTCCTGAGCTTTCCCCATCTATGGTTCTAGTTGTACAAAGAAGAGTTCAAGCATGCCGAGTTTTGAGTTCTGACAAAAAATCAACTAAGGCAATCAAGAAATGCAGATGATTCTACTAAGGAAGGTAACAAATCAACTTGAAAAACAAACATAAATTGTAAGGCTTATAATAATTCTTTTTTATATTTGTGTTTTTGTTTTAAAAAAAAAAATAAATAAAAGAGACCAATTAAAACAAATGAACATATAGATTAAAGAGATAGATGCACCAACCTTACAAGTTGCAATGTAAGTCGGAAACCCTGTGATTGATAAGTCGGAAACCCTGTGATTGAATCCCATCATTAGTCCATTACAATCATTTTTGTTTTTTGAGATATGAAAATGAAATGAAGGTTTTATGACTATATAATGAGAAATAAGAAAAGGAGCTTTCAAATCATGAAAAATTTGACATTTGACAAATACCCATAAATGTTAGTTTAAAGGCCCTACTAACTTACTAAGTGCCTCCCCATTTTGTTGACATTTGGAAGTCCCACTCATATCATATTATAGGATCCTACACTCGTGAATCCCTAATGATATTAATGCAATCATATTTATATTTCAACCACATTACTTTTTTAAGCCGATTTTTTTTTTATAGATCGAGTGTTTAATTTCCAACATTATAAAATGAGAAAATAAGGGATTGGAGGTTTGATCCCTAATCTTCTCAACTAAATGTATATATCTTTTGCCACTTGAACTACTCGTTGGAGGATAAAATAATAATAATAATAATTATAATAATAATCATCTAATTTATTGATATAAATGTAATATAGTAGCTTTTGGCTCCATAATGTGTAACTGGTTATCAAGTAAAAATCCTGACCACTTTTTTTCTATGTTTTCTTTTGACTCTTATCTTCCATCAAAACTTTCATTTTGGTCCCCGTCTACAAAAATAATTAAGTTGAATTCCTCTCACTTCTTTTATAATAGATAGTGAATCAATACATAATAATAATTATTGATAGAAAAGATCATGGAATGGTTTCTATTTCTTTAACATGCCCCGCAAACTGAGCATGGGCTGAATGCACAATTTAAACAAAAATGCATAAAAGCTTTGCTTGGGAAGACCCTTTGTTAAAATATTAGCAATTTGATAATGAGAAGGAACATGAATAAATCGAAGATTCCCTGGTTCGACCTTTTAAAAAAAATGAAGTAAAAATCAATGTGAATGTGTTTTGAACATTTATGAAAAATAGGGTTGGCAGTTATGTAAATAGTAAACAAATTATCACAATACATAATTGGAGGAGTAGGAAGAGAGATGTGAAGCTCATGAAGCAGTTGTTGGAACCAAATGATCTCAGCTATTGCAGCAGCCATGGGCTTGTGTTTTGCTTTGGTGCTAGATCGAATAACCGTAGGGATAGCGTCCCTAGGTATTTAAATGTTGAGTTATCCGTCTAGAATTGGTTAGGTCCAGCCATGAGGTCGGTTCCATTTAGAGGTTGAGGGTTCTGATCCTCTGTCCCCCCTCACCTCCATTCCAAAAAAAAAAAAAAAAAAAAAAACAACCGAATGTTGTTTACAAGAAGACCACTAAAATACAAAAAATATCCTTGAGTGGACTTACAAGTATCAAATTGCATGTAATAGTTAATTTACTTTGGTAATTAAAAATTAAAAATACTAATAAAAAATTATTTGTGACTCCAAAAGATTATAAGATCAATATTAACCGGTAAAAAACTCTCTCATATTTTTTAAAAAATGTTTTAGGAAAATTTATTTTATATTTTTTTTCCGTGACCGTTTTTCTTGACAAATAAAAAAGCACAAAAGGAGAAACAAAATCTACCAAGAAAAGCCGACATCACATATGCATACATTTGCACGAAACTCACATGATTACAGCTGTACTTTTATTTTTTTATTTAGGTTAATTACAATATACCCCTCTATTTTTACTGTATTACTCTATTCCCTCTTATCTCTTGATATTTAAAAATTATATTTTTCTCTTTTTTATCTTGCAAAACTTATACTATTTATTGTTAATAGCTGTAAAAATACTAAAATAACCTTTAAAGTAAATACTATTTGTTTTTTTTATTTGAATATATTATACTATTTATCTTCCAATATTTTAAAATATATATATATATATATATTGTTATTAAACTAATGTTCAACATAATTTATGTTGAAATTACCATTAATTGACTATAAAATGACAATTATATCTTTTAATTAAAAACATAAAACATTTAACTTTAACATTGATTCAATCGGAATCTTAACTAAATAACAATTAATTACTCTTAATTTTAAAATATTTTTTAAATATTAACTTAATATTTACCTTGTATTAAAAATTAATCAAGTAAATTATCTTTTTTAATTTTAAAAAATAAATTTATTTTGATTTGTTAGCTTAGATTATTGAGTATAAATTATATTTATGAAATAAACATAATAATTTTAAATAACTTAATTTATGTACCCAGCACTTTAAACTAATAATTCAAATAAAAGAATTAGATTTTAAAGTTAAAAAGAAAATTTACTTGATCAAATTCTTTACACAACATAAATATTTGAAGTTATTATTTTATGGAGATATTTCAAGATCAATAGCAATTAATAGGTATTTTAATGAAAATTTTAATTAGATTTAAATTAAATTAGGTACTTTACATTTCTATTTAAATAAAATATAATTATAATTTTACAATTAAATTATACCAAAAATATTAATTTAATAATAAAAATATAATTTTTAAATATTAGAAGGTAAATAGTATAATATAATCAAATAAAGGGAACAAATAATATTAATTTAAAATTATTTTGATAATTTTATATATCAATTAAGGAAAATTTTAATTAAAAATTTAATAAAAGGAGTAAATAGTATATATATACAAAATAAGGGGAGAAGGAATATAAATTTTAAATATTAAGTGACAAGTACTATAATATACTATACAGTAAACCGAAAGGGCTAACAGTACTTTATCCTAATTTGTTTTTGCTCTGCACCCACATCTGTCATATTGACTTGACTTTGTTAGACCTTCATGGCAAAAACAAGTGCCATTGACTACATGAGAAACCAACGCATAGTTTTGTTTTCGAGCTCACCATTTTTTTTAGAGGGAAAATTGCTATTTATCTATGTAATTTGGCTTATTACATTTTTACATTTCTAACATTTGAAAAAATACATTTTCATTCATGACATTTATAATTCGTGTATTATCTCATCCCTGGCAAAGGAACTAATGAGTGTTAACTATTACAAATGTCAGGGATGAAAGTGTATTTTTTTCAAATATCAGGGATGCAAAAATGTAATAGGCCAAACCACATGAGGTAAATAGCAATTATCCCTTTTTTTTTTTTTAACAAAGAGAGATTACAACAGTAGGAAATACACTCTATGATTGATCTATATATATCTAATTATCATATCTATACTGATGATGCACTAAATCCCACATTGGTAAGGAATAGAGGGGCTTGGATTTTTATAAGGCTTAAGTCCCTCCTCCCTAACTGAGGCACCCCCCTAGGGATAAAACCCGCTCTAAGCTAAGACGGGACAATACCTTGTGTCGGTCAGGAGGGCTTCCCTCCCCCACACGAGGCGCCTTTTACGAGCCGCACGGGGCACAAGCCGTGAGGGAGGAATCCCATCTGAGCCGCACCGGGCACAAGCTGTGAGGGAGGAATCCTGTCTAAGCCGCACGGGGCACAAGTTGTGAGGGAGAAATCCTGTCTGTCTGACTGTCTACTATTCTATGCAGAGAGGAACACCGCCTGGATCCGTCCTCGACAAGAACCTGCTCCAGCCAAGCTGATACTCTGCCTACCCGTGTACCAGGATTTGGGCCGAGCATCATCAGTGGTGCCGTCTGCGGGGACGAAGTCATGTCCTCTACCCAAACCCCTCACTTCGGGGGGACAACTGATGATGCACCAAATCCCACATTGGTAAGGAATAGAAGGGCTTGGGTCTTTATAAGGCTGAAGTCCCTCCTCCGTAACCGAGGCGCCCCCCCTGGGGACAAAACCCGCTCTGAGCTAAGATGGGACAATACCTTGTGTCGGTCAGGAGGGCTTCCCTCCCCCACACGAGGCGCCTTTTACGAGTCGCATGGGGCATAAGCCGTAAGGGAGGAATCCCGTCTGAGCCGCACCGGGCACAAGTCGTGAGGGAGGAATCCCGCCTGAGCCGCACGGGGCACAAGCCGTAAGGGAGGAATCCTGTCTGTCTGACTGTCTACTATTCTATATAGGGAGGAACACCGCCTGGATCCGTCCTCGACAAGTAACTGCTCCAGCCAAGCCAATACTTTGCCTACCCGTGTACCAGGATTTGGGCCGAGCATCATCATATACTATCTATCTTAATTATCTATCTAATATTATAATAATTATTACATTATATATATATATATATATATATATAGTGTGAGAGAATTGACCTAGCATACAAACAAGGACCAAGAGCCTTATTTTTGGTGGTACCTAGGATTTGAACCCATGATCAAGATTTCATAGACACCTCACCCTTATACCACTTGAGCTAGGGATCATTGGTTTCAAGCTCACATTTTACTTCTTACCATTTTTTTTCCTTAAATGTTTCAATCACATTAATAGTTCTTTTGATTTATAACTGGACCACTTGTACACTCCATTAAACAATTTTATTTAGCCATATATTATTTGATTACATAAATACCAATATAAAATTTTCAATAAAAATATATACAAATTTTATAAAGAAAAATCGTAAAAATCTCATTAAAAATAAGAACTTCAAAATTTCAATAAAAAATAAACAAATTAAATATTTGTATCTATTCAGAAAAATAAAAGCAAATAAAATAGAAATATAAAGGACCACTATTGATCTCTACCGATCGAAAAAGATACTCATTGGTGTTAAGGAAACAGAAATTATAGCATTTTCTAAGGATATAGCAGAAAACAAAAAGGATATTTATGCTATCATTTGTCATCCAATCGCATACATTACCCATCATATAGTCTTTGATGAAGCTACCTTTCCTTACTCTTCCATTGCATCACATTATGCCTCCAACGATCACACTTCTAGCAATAACTCTCAACCTCTCTCTCTAAATCCTCTTCACAATGCCAACACAACTCTTGTGTCATCTCCTACTTCTACACCCTCTACATCACATAATGACACTTTTTTCATTGTGCCACATCCATCATCAAGTGACTCTAGTACTGATATTTTGCTTTAGTTTTCACTTATGCAAAACTCATCAACTTCTCAAAGTAAGGATACCCCACATACAATCACCACAAAAAATGGAGGATTAGCGATGACTAATTCTATCGCTAAACCATCGTTAAAAAAAATAGCGACGGATAAAGCTATTAGTTAAAATTATGGTCGCTAACAAAATTTGCGATGGAATATATAATCCATCACAAATATTAACGACGGATAATCTTAAAAACATAAGACAATATGTTGTTATTTTTTGGTTCAAGAATATCTAATATCTGTCATTAATTTGCGATAGATTACGATGGATAATCAATCGCTAAAATTTAAAATTTGATTTTTTGTTTAATATTATTTTTGATAGTTATTAGATAAATATATATATATATATATATATATATATATATATATATATATATTATTGTACATCAATTTAAAAACATAAAAAAGAAAATCGAAAAAATACATGATCGCTAATGTATTATAGAGCTAGTGAATCGGTCGGAGCAGGATTGTCATCCGTTGGATTACATACTATAATATGAGATGACGATGATCCATCAAGGGGAAGGTCGGCCTATATACGCCTCATCATCGACCTCCACTCTTGTTACATATGGCACATCCATTCTTGCTCTTGCTCAAGTCGCTCGAGCTAAGCAGAGACTCGCTGACGCTCAACCTCCATCTCTCTCCACTCTCTCTAATGATGCTGCTCTTACTTCTACTCACATTAAAGCATCTAATTTTGCTCCTTCTCTAGTTGCTATTGAACTAGATGAAGTACACGATCGTCAGATGGTGGAGCAGCAAAAGGTGTTGATGTGCTAGTGCTACCTAAGGAGCCGTAATGGAAAGCATAAGCATGTGATCTAAGGTCGTAGATGTGCCGCTTTATAATTTAATTAATGTTATGTTTATGTTTGTTTTTATGGAAGTAGAAAGGGGGATGTAGAGTTTGGAAATTAGCAAGGCATTTTTGGAGTGTTCACTGTCACTATAAAAGCTTCCCTTCATCCACAGCGTTCCAAGCTTAAAGAAACATAAACATTCTGTCACTATGGAAGCGGGGCTACGACTGAAGACACAAGCTTGCTGTCACCATAGAAGCAAGGTTGTGATAGCAGCCTTGACTTGTCCACGAATTGGAAGAAACACTAATGTTCTGTCACCATAGCAGCATGGCTACGACTGAAGCATTTTATAACAGGACCACATATAATTTTCTCCATTATTGTGGGGTTTGGGTGAAAAATATAACAATGATGAAATGAGACATACTCAAGCAGGGGTAAAACATAACAATGATGAAAGGAGACAAGCAATTATGAAGAGAATAAAAGAAAAAGAAAAGAAGAATGGTAGATATATAGAAGAGAAGAAATAAAAAGAGAGGAGTACGTAGAGGGGAAGAGAAGATTGAAGATTGCTGGAGAAAAACTTCATTAAAAGAGTTCCTTCTTTCCTTCTTTATTTTTTCTAAGTTCTTAATGTATTTTATTTTTGGATTTGAGAACATGATGAATATTATGTTTAGCTAATTTTATTTATGTTGGGGATTGTTGAATTTATTTTAATTTAAGTTGATTGATCTATTAGTCTTTCCTTTAAATTGCATAAAGCATTCATTAATCTTAATTGTTTATGATTTGGCCATTCATAATTGATTCTTAATTAAGGTTAATTATTGAGAAATATTAATCTTAATAGAACTATGAATGCTTGATTGATTGATTTAAGTCTAGAGATAGCTTAAATTATTTTAATTTCAATTGGTTGTGCTTC
>CATIWK010369789.1:0-10925 GCA_949634005.1 Mallotus japonicus
AAAAAAAAAATTCTTATGTACCCTATGATTAATTACCTCATTTCTCATCTGCTTGACCATATATATCACTTATTACTTGTAATTTATTATTTCCACTTTCTGCTCCAAATTGCATAATTCACAAACCATACCAAACTTTTATTATTCTTCTTTAATCACTTCAATTTCAAGCTGCTGCTGCTGCTGCTTCTGCTTCTTGTTTGACAAATGCATCTTGACATAAAAATTCAAGAACAGCAACAAGATTGCACCATTAAGCACAGAATTGAAAATCCAAGCTCCAATTCCATTACACCCACCTTTCATCAAATGAAGCAACAACACACCCACATGGCAAGCAATATTACAACCCAACAACACCATCTGACAATTGACAACGAAAGGAAAACAAGCGCTACGCAATCCAATTGCCGTCCAAAATCTATACCCATACACGACGGAGTAAACAAGCGTCGCTAAAAGTATTGCTAGAACTTGGAAAGATTGAGAGAATTCTAGCCACAAAAACGACATAAATGCTAAGATGGAGTTGTTAAACAGCCGAAAAAACGACAACTTTCTTTGCTGTAAAATCGTAAAAAAAGTACGAAACATGTGGAGGAACCGTGAAAGGTAATATATATACGACCAAAAGAATACACGACCAGATGGTCTAGTACCTAATGGAAAACAAAGCAGCCACTGAAATGGTGTTTTTGATCGTCGCCAAAACCATTTAGTTTCTTGAATTTCAGCGGTTGTAGAGAGGAGAATTCCTGAGAAAATTACAGCTGAGAGTAATGACATGAAAAGACTATGAAGAGCAGGTATTGGGCCTAAACTGACGGACCTTTCGCGACGGAGAAGGATCGATAGCAAAACATGTAAAATTAGCGACAGAGAGAGATACAGAGTGATTGAAGAGAAAAGAAATGACCATGTAGAGCCCCAAGATTGTGCATGGCTCCACCGGAAAGTGATGATAGATGGGTGGTTGGAGAGGTGGTACGTTAAAGATTGGGTCATGACGCTGATGGTGTCCATTGCCGGAGGAGGAGGAGGAGGAGGAGGAGAAGAAGCACCGCCGGGAGTTATGGTGGCTGTTGTTGATGCATATAAGGGTGCGTTTGTTCTGTCTGTTTAGAAATTGGGATGACTGAGGAGAAAGAATTGGGGACTAAAATAAGAAAAAAAGACACAATCAAATGACCTGTGAGATATGTGAATTAAAACAAGAGTTGAAAAATCCGTTGCCTTTTTGTTATTACTGTTTTCATTTATTTATTTTTTAACTTTTATTTTATTTTATTAATATATATATATATTTTTTGCCAGAATCTTATTAATATATTTCTTCTTCAATTTTTTCACTTTTTTAATATAAAATTATACATAATATAAAATTTTTTGTCATGTGGATTTTAAATTAAATTAAGAAAATAAAAGGTCTCCGGTTTGAGTTTATAAATTTTTTATTCGATAATATTAGTGAAAATTATGGCATTTCTGATAAATAATTTGGTAATTAAATATTTATTAGTTTAAGTGGTAAATAATATAATTTTTTTTAATTAAGACTTTGATTTTGAGTCATATATATGAAAAAAATAGATATTGAGAAAGATTTATTCCTCCAATCCGACTCAAATTTCAGAATAGTTGGAATTCTTATATAGCTACCGAATACATCAATTGCAATGTTATATAGTTATAAAACTTAATTGCTAAATTTTTTAA
Source organism: Mallotus japonicus (assembly GCA_949634005.1). Classification (NCBI taxonomy): domain Eukaryota; kingdom Viridiplantae; phylum Streptophyta; class Magnoliopsida; order Malpighiales; family Euphorbiaceae; genus Mallotus; species Mallotus japonicus. Next base: position 1,717 of record CATIWK010369789.1, read on the forward strand.
AAATAAAAAATTAAAATTTATATTTCTATATAATTAATTTTTTAAAAAAATTAATAAATTTTATTACATAGTGGTAATAAATTTATATATATGTGGCAACATATCACCTAATTTATTTGGTTTTTAGTGCTTTTGCTTTTGTTCCAGCCTTACAGACAGGTGTGATAAGAAATAAATTTTTGAAATTTAAGTTGAATAGGTATAAATTTCCGTGAACAGATTATTGGAGCCTTAAGAAGGAAGAAATAAAACCATCTATATATTAATTTCATTGTTACCAAAATAGAAATATCCATGTCAATGGGAAAAAGAAAATCCTCATCCCTATCATTTATTAAATATTCCGCCCACCATTGTACAAGAAATATGAAGAATTTCATATATAGTTTGAACAATGAACTTATTACTTTCAGAATACTATTAGATATTCTGAATTTACCATTTATGAATAATATTGGTGCTAAAATAATCAATTATTATCATACAATTAGCACGGAAGTTCAAATTCCCTAGTTTTTTTTTTAATTTTTATTTTACATTTTTCTTAATTAATTAATAAAAGTTAAATAATTTAAATATTAATGGACTATATATAGAATACAAATAGCCTCTCCCTTTACATCAGATGAAAATTAATTTTATAAATTTACAATAACATATGCAATCCATCCATTTTAAATTATGAAAAAATTAATTTTCACAAATTAACAATAATATAATTCAAATTTTATAGTTTAAAGTATTCTTTCAAGCGACAAAAGATATGAACATTCAAATGTGGAAAGGGTTTGAACCTCTCTATTCTCCTTTTATAATAAAAAATTAAATCACTTCAATCAGCTTAAAAAAAGAAGTGACTGGTAGAACACTTTATCACTAATTATTTACTCTACACTTTTTTTTTTTAATCCTCTTCTCAAAAATTTATTTAGAAATCCAAAAATTAACAAACATTTGTGATGTTTGGTGCCACTAAAATAGAAATTATGTAATGCAAAAAATAAATGGAAGATGAATACATGTCAAAGATATATGTTTACACTTATATAGCATAGCACTCATGTGTGTACAAGTTGAACGTTGTTCCTAGTTGTGTCATTATTTCAGTGTGTGTACGAGCCAAACCCGCAAAAACCACAAGAACTCCTGATATTGGTAAAAATCTCCCCAAAACACATAGGTGAATGACTGGTCTGAAATTTGCCTCAATCACTGGGAGGAGAGGAGATGTGCAAAAGACAATAGCGGGAATAGCTTCAAAAGGGTCCTCTATTAACCAATCCATGCATCATTCTTCTGAATTGGAGTGTGAATTTTTCAAGAAACAGAAGATTATTCTTTTAATAATATGAAAATTTGAATGCCCTTTATCCATTTGTTTGTCAATTAATTAGATCGTTAGGACAAAATAGTATCCTGATTCGATATACAAATGACAATTTGTGTGTTTCAAAATTCATTGCAGAAATAAATACGAAAATGGGTATTATGTTTACGTATGCTTATGGCAGAGCCGCAAAGGGTTGTGGCCACAGGAAAAAAAAGGGAATTGAAATGGGTTATTAGTTAATTAAAAGATGCATTATTATCATAGATATTTATTAATTTAAGTAATGAAAAATGTCAATTTTTCAAATAAAATTTTAAATTTGGATTATATGTATGAAAAATAGGTGTAAGAATAATGTTATTATTATTATTATTTTTTTTATAAAATTCACCCGCTTAAGCGTTAAAAAAAATTAAAATTTATGTAACTATCAGATGCTAAAAGTATAAATAAAAAAATAAATTCTTAAAATTGTTTGAAAATGGTAATATTTTAAGAAAAATATACTTATTATACTAAAAAAAAAGCTTGATGGTGAGAAGTGCTTATTAAAAGCTTGTATTAAGTTGAAGTTTTGTTAAGCTCTCATCGTATGTGGTCTAAATTTGTCTCAAACTATTAATTAAACTAATCTTACCGACCTGCATGATTTATTAATACGAACAGCCTTTGGTTAGATTGGAAAAAATAAAACAATTGATGTAGGTGGTGATCCATCACCTGCTCCATATGACGATGTTAAGATGGCAGAAGACACCAAACTATATTATTTTTGTTATTATTATTATTATTTAGTATCCACAAGTGCTTTGATTATTTCAGAGTTCGAACATAATAAATTAATTATAAAAGTATAAATCTCTTTCGGCTGATATTTTTTCCATACATAAAATTGAAATTCAAAATTTTATTTACAAAATCCAATCTATTTGTTTTTTCTTAACTCAACCTGATTGCTGCTTGAATCAACAAAGAAAAAACATAATTTGTAATCACTTTATTTGCAATGTCTTATTAACAATAAAATGCTAAAATGCAAGTAGAAAGTCAATATCTACTTGAGAAAATGACAACAATATGTTCAATAATACATATAAGGTCAAGATGAATAATCACATAATAGAGTTCATAAATTCACTAATATATAAAGCATGAGTCTACCTCACCTTCTTTGATAGATTAAACAATTCAATTTCCATGGACAAATTCATTAATAAGCCTAAAAGAAGGCATACGTATTATTTTTTTGGTCCTAATTCCTCCATATATGACAATAATTGACCACATAAAAATGCCCTACTAGCTCTTCTATATTTGGAGGAACTCTATGCTCTATACCCCCACCTAATTGTGCCATTTCTTAGCAAAGCATGTTTGTCTACAACAGAGTTTCATTATTCTATATCAAAAATTAAATCCACAAATCTTTTTAATATTATTTAATTATTCGATCTCTATCATTAGATTATACAACAGAAGTAATTATTTTCTTATCACTTATTATAAAATGATAAACTTTTATTAATATTAATAAATAATGACTGTATAATCCTAAATTTATATAATTCTCATAAATAAAAATATTGCTTAAATTATTATTGATTAACATGTAATTTTCTTTATTAAATAAATTGATACTAGGTACTATGCATCCACAAAACCCATAAGAATTTTTAAAAGGAGCACATTATTGACTATCTAATTATTCTACTCTCAAGCTTTGAATGAAAAATCAGTTAAAAAAAAAAAAAAGCTTTGCATAAAGAATTGCTAAGAAAAGTCAGCATTGACTCAGAAAGCATAAAAAGAAAAAAAGTTATAAAATTTATCAAGAAACAAATCAAAGAAAGTGGGGTATCTGGATTATGTCCAAGCTTAATTTCTACACATTAAAATCATATCATTTACCTTCTACAAGTGAATCTCATAGTGATGATTTCTTTTAATTTGTATAAAAATCCCAAGTTCAAAAATGCATGTGTAAGGTGTGATGAATGTGGGGAGGAACATTCAATTTTCCGTGATTATAATGGTTTGGTAAAGAAAGCACACATCACCTTCCAAATTACCTTGCTAGCTTAATTTTTTTTTTCAAAAAGCATATATTAAAAGACAAAAAACTATGATTGCGAACCATCTTGCTAAGTGGTTCCTTCTAATTTACCATTAGCAATGACTTTGATGGCTACATCCCATCACTATATAGACTTAGTGGGTGGAACTATTAATAAGAATACTATCTATTGAATGTTAGCTTAAATATAGAATAAAAAATTCTCTTACTAATAAATATGGGAATGATATTGATATGTGTCTAGTGGTACCAAAGTGCTCTTTAGAAACTCTCTCTATAGTTAAGAAAATAGTTGTCTTTAGTGGTTTTATAAGTAGTTTTTTTGTTTTTTAGATGGCCAAAAACCACCATTTCTCCTTTTCTTTTTTTTTTTGTTGTTTTAATCTACAAATAACATGAATTTGAAATCTATTATCAAATCTTTCAAGTTCTACTTTAGTAAATTAATAGATCTTGGTCTAGATCTATAGATATAGTAATTCTGAAGTTGAAGTGAAAAACCATTTGAAGAAAATTATAGAGTAAGGGAACAAGAGAATGAAGGTGGAGCTGAAGAAAAAGTCACTAGCGTTGAGTATTTCAGTCATGTGTTGGACATTGAAGTTGGATGGGACTTGTTGGACAGTAAGAAGGAGAGTTTGCATTATTAGTTTAAGGCATAATGGCTTAGTTAATGCAGACAAACCTTTTTGTTCACTCCTATTTGCTTATACAGTCTGTATTTGAGTAGATTTTTAGGACTATTCTTCTCATATATTTGTTGCCAAAGTCATGTGTGAAACTTGATGTTGCTTAGACTAGATAGCCAAGTTTCACAAGGTGACAGACAAGTGGTTGATATAGAGGCAACCTCATTGACATGCAATGCATTAGTATGTAAAGCTCTTATTTTGATTTCTTTCAGAGTCTATATGGCTCTTGATTTATATTTGCTTTCGGGCTTCTCTCTGCAATGATATTGTAAATTTCAAAAAAAAAAAAATCTCTTACTATAACATGCATATATCAAAAATATACAACGATACTTGATTTAGTGGTCAACTTTTTGTGATATCATTTTTGAAAATTTAAATTTAAATTTCTCACCTTCAATTTTGTCATCGTTTCAGAAAACGAACTACAATGTAAAATATAAAATTTACGATAATTATATTTGGGATGAGAAATTTTAAGCAAATTCCAAAGTGCTACAATGTGGGGATGCTTCAACCAAATGTAAGAAAAGCATGATAGAAAGAACAAAGCATAGCAATCAACATAAGATCATAAAATAATTGCACCATTTTCACATGCCTGTGCGAAGTAAGATGAAGAGTTGGATCACCGAACAAAACGGTGCGTTTTAGTTTATTGGGCTGGGCTTTGATTAAAATTCATCAACTCGTGGGCTTATCCGATATCATTATATCACGGACAGCCCACGTAGTAATCAACGTACGATCTTTGACTCTTGAATCATATACAAATTGAACGGTGTAAAAATCCTAAACTCTTATGAAAGATCCTAACCGTCGAATTCGTTCCCGAAAATTACTGGTAGCCGCAGGATGAAGTATGCAGAATATAGCAAAACAAAAAAGGTGCACCGTCAGACAAGCAACAACATGGACATCGTTTAGAAAAGAAAAAAAATTGTTGAGAAAATGGAGTCGAGAACCTTCGAGGGAAGCTGTCCATTTCTCTTTGCCTAATAATATTAATAGGTTTTGGTTTTGGGTACCTTTTCGTAGACTTTGTATTTGTCCCTCTTTTTGAGTCAAGCCAAAGATCAAGGATTTTGGTGGTTCATCAAAAGAAAAAGAGAGAGAGAAAAAAAGGAGAAGATCAGGTCAGTGATGTTTCTTTGTTTAATCTTTTGTTTGCTTTCTGGATTCTTTAATTCTATGAATTTGGTGTGGTGGGTATGTTTTGTTTTAGCTGATTTTATTGATTCGGAAGAGAAAGCTTGTGACTTTTATTTATCGGGAATTTATTGAATTTTGTTTTTATATTGTTGAATCTTAGGAATTTATGGTGTTTGTGATATGATTTGATTTTGTTGATTATGAATTTCTTTTAATTGACTTTCGTTGTGGAGATTATTATTATTTTTCTTGAATGGTGGATTGGTTTCTGGTTTGTTTTGAGTCTAGTGGATGTTTATGGCAAGTTTTGTTTTGTTTACATTACAGGCAGAGTGATAAAGCAGTTTCAGCTCTTAAATAAAGTAATGGCAAGTGGGTTTGGTGAATCAACTAGTATGCCCCCTGAAAGTTCATCTTTTTCGGGGAATAGTAATGCTAATGATGCGGGTGATTTTGAATGCAACATTTGCTTTGAATTAGCCCAAGATCCTATTGTAACCCTTTGTGGTCATCTTTTTTGCTGGCCTTGCTTATACAGATGGCTACACCATCATTCACATTCCCATGAGTGTCCAGTTTGTAAGGCTCTTATAGAAGAAGGAAAATTGGTTCCTCTTTATGGTAGAGGTAAAACACAGACTGATCCCCGTTCGAAATCTTATCCTGGTATTGATGTTCCTAGACGTCCTGCTGGACAAAGACCTGAAACTGCCCCTCCCCCTCCGCCTGAAGCTAATAATTTTCCCAATTATGGGTTTGGATTGATGGGAGGTTTCGTACCTACGGCAACTGCAAGGATTGGTAATTTTACATTGTCAACTGCATTTGGCGGTCTATCTTTATTCCCTTCCTTGTTCAACATTCAATTTCATGGCTTCCCGGATGCTACTGTGTATGGAACTACTTCTGGTTTTCCATATGGGTTTCACGCCTTCCATGGTGGCCATGCGCATGGATTCCCCCAGCCAATGAGCCGTGGACAGAATGCTGATAACGTTTTGAAGAATCTTCTCATGTTGATTGGTGTTTTGGTGGTCCTTGCTTTGCTTTGGTGGTAAATCAATTATTTGCCACTTGAATTGAACTGGTACAAGTTGATTCATAGCTGTCATCCTGTGTCTGTACATACACTAGCTGCTTTTCTAAATTCGTTTTTTGCTCTTGAGAAAGTTGTCAATATACCTATCTTGATTCTGTAGTTGTTAACACTTTGGTGATTTTAATATTTTTCAAGAACAGGTTGCAATCCTATCTTTTCGATCACTTGTATGTCCATTTCACTCTTGGAGGTTTGCTAATATCTTAAGATGCTTTCCTTTTACTTATTTTGGGATTTAGTATTGTAATTAGTTTTGTCATCTTGCATATTTGTCTGCTCATCACATGGGAAATTATTGTTAAGAATGTGCATGAAAGCTCTCTTTTCGAGAGTTCTAACTTCTACTAGTGAATATGCATCAAATGTTTCATAAAAAAGATTTACACTTTTTAAGATAGCTGCTCAAAAGTACTTTTGCTGTCTCTGTTCGCAATAGAGATAAGCGTCAGATAGTTTTAAGCAGTTCCTATTCAAAAAATTTGGGGCTGGAAAAGTACATGAAGATTAATGGAGAGAAGGGACGTTGTAATGGTTGAGGTGTGAGTGAAATCAATGAGTTTGGACCTGTGAGGTTGCACACTTACTAGGGAAATTTTATTCCTCGTGGAATACAAAGTATGCCCCTATGAATTTGGTTATTGGACATCATTGGCATTCATCAATGAGTTTTTGGCAGTTCATTCATTTGAACAACTGTTAGAAACGTTTCATGGCCGGATGCAATACATTTCCGGTTGCATCTGTTGCCGTACAAAAGCATTTCACTTGTGGTGAGATGTGATGTTATTACATCTATCTTCAAACTCTGTTCTATTTGAAGTCCCTTCTTTATCATGAATCAAAATAGCTCTGATTGGATAGGCTATGCATTATATGTTGTTGAAATTTGGAGAAGTTAACCCTCAGTATTCAAGCTGATCATGTGCATGATTGTTAGCAACAGCATTGCTTCTCAAATAAGTTCTGTCAAATGAGCTCAAGGGTGTCTTTGCTCAACGGTTTCAAATTTGTTGAGAAATTTGGTGTCTTGTTAGGCAATGGCTCATTATATCATATAACAGTAACCTCTAACTAATAGTGGGCATGATGAGTAAATGAAGACAATGACACGGTTGTCATTGTGCTGAAAACTTCCAATTAAACCCGAATAAAAACAATAAACTTTTTGAGTTGATGGCTTGCATTGCATTGATCAGTTGGACTGTTCTTATTTGGATTCCAAAAAATAAATTGACGAAAGCCATTGCAAAAAAAAAAAAAAAAAAAAAGTATCCTATGATATAATTTGAAAATTTTTGTTTAATCACATTTGCTTCCTCTCAATATGAATAAATAGACAAATAATTAAATTATTTCAATGGTATAAAAATATGAAAGAAAAATATAAAATGGAGATATAGGCAAGTAACTTTTTTTTTTTTGAGTTATTACTGAAAATAAAATTGAAACTGATGTAATTGGTAGCCTTCTCAAGTTTCCAACAATTCATCATAACTATTTCAAAACTATTTTTTGAGCGTAGAATAATCAAATAAAGAATGGATGATACAGTTAGTTAGAAAAACAATTGATATTGAGAAAGTAATTTATATAAAAAAGTGAAGATAATAACCATAGTTAAGTAGAAATGAATCATCAAATTGATGGTATATTATATAAAAATAATAAAAGACATTAAATGGAAGCAAAGAAATAGATGAATGCAAAAGGTGAAGAGTTAGGAAGACATTAGATGGTAATCGTGTTCGATTTTGGGGCGACCATTGGATGGAAGGCATAGCTCCTCTTTATACAGTGGCTCTGCAGGATATCCCTCTCATGGACAGGAACCGTTCTGTGGCATCTTATGTGAGCAGTAATGGTCTCTGGAACTGGGAGGATCTCAATCATCTTCTTCCCCAGAATGTTCTCCACCGCCTAGCTAATATTTTTCCACCCTCTATGGCGAATGGAGTGGATACAATCTCCTGGAATTTTTCCCCGTCTGGTACTTTCACTTCAAAATCTGCTTATGATATGCTGCTGGGGAATGACTTGCATAGCCCAAATACTATCTGGTCTAAAATTTGGAAGTGGCATGGGCCTCAGAGAATTCGCTCCTTTCTTTGGCTGGCAGTTCGAAAAAGAATCCCCACTAACCTTCTATGTTTTAATAGAAAGGTGGTGGCTTCTCCTGATTGTCCCAGGTGTGGTTTGGAAGCAGAAACTGTTATTCACGCTCTGCGGGACTGTCCTCTTATCTCGCCTATTTGGCATCATTTGATAATTGGTCAAAGGAGGTCGAATTTCTTCCAGACAAGCCTGGAGGATTGGCTTCGGTCCAACATTAGTAGTAACGTCCTGCTTGTTGATGGCCTAGAATGGAAGCTAATCTTTGGAATTTCCATCTGGTTCATTTGGCATCTGAGAAATAAGCTTGTTTTTGAAAATCAAAGTTTGCCTCTAGAAGCAACTATTTCTCAAATTAAGACTCGTTGCATGGAAATTCTTAAATCGAGTATCACTTGCTCAGAGTTCTCTTCTTCGGCTCAGATTACTAGTCAGGATGCGCGATGGCAGCCTTCAGATGTGGGAGTGATCAAGCTTAATACTGATGGTAGCTCCATCCCCAAAACTATGCAAGCAGGTGCTGGCGGATTATTCCGGAATCACAACGGTCAATGGATCCTGGGTTTCTTTCATGGTTGCGGGATTAGTACGCCTTTGGAGGCTGAGTTGCGGGGCATCATTTCAGGTCTGAACATCGCCCAGAAATGGGGGTTCTCTCGTCTAATTGTTGAAACTGATTCTCTCTTAGCCGTGGAAGCAATTCATGGAGCGGTCCAAGTCTTCGGGAACAGTAGTCGTTTGGTCAACTCTATC
>CATIWK010369899.1:0-18728 GCA_949634005.1 Mallotus japonicus
AAATTATTCTCATCATATTAATATTTAACTCTATATATATATATATATATATATATATATATTAATTTCTTAATTAAATTAATAAAAATAGAGTTATGCTGATATCCTTGGTCTCTATTTGTATGTAATTTAAATAATATACAATTTAAATAAATTAGGCCTAATTAAGTTATAATTTTAATTTAAATAAAATATATACATGTAATTTAATTACAATATATCTAAATTGTATGTATATTAAAATATAAAAAAATTAAATATCAATATGATAAGACTAATTTACATGATAGAATTAGGATTGATCAAGTTATAATGTTAATTTCAATAAAATATTTTGGTGTTGAAAGATACAAATTGAAAATAAGTATTTAAATTGAAACAAAATCAAAATTTTGTGACCATTTATATACTTAAGGTCGAAAATGATATGGAAGCTGACATGGAGAATATTCTATAAATATTCTTCAATCGATAACCATGTCAGCACTTTACCACCAGGTGGTTGGTGGTTGATACTTAAAGTAAAATTTGGGTATCAAAAAGATACAAATTAAAATTTAGTACCCAAAATGAAACAAATAAAAAATTGGGAAACCACGGGTGCATTTAAACCGAATGCAGTCATTCTTGTGGACATAGGATTGCCCTCGTACCAACTACCACATATCTTGAAAGTTCAAATAAATTGAATGCTTGAGTCTACTTAAATCTAATAGAAGAACAAGGGAAACACATATTTGCAATAACTACAGCTTAAAGAGCCTAAATTGTCGATATTATAACAAAAAAGCTCTTATACGAGCATATCAACTATGGACAAATGAAAGAAGTTCAACTGTTCATATTTAAAACTTGAGAAAACTTAAAAATATTGACTAAGTATACAAAGATCATAATAGTAACTTCCATTGATACAAGCTCATAAAATATATAAAATTTCATATTTGGTGAAAACTGACTTCTGAATAATGAGTGTTCTGATAATAAAAAAAACTACGAATATTATTGTCCATTAGACAAGGAGGGGGCTCCTCTTAGTGACTAAGTAAATAACAAATGGGCTTTGGGACTCAAGATTCAATGGTTGGGCATGCAGCCTCATGGGCAAATACTCCATAACTTACATGGGCTGAAGCATTTCGATATAGATGATCAGATGTTTGATTAATATAGGATGTTCAACACAAAATAATTTGAAAAATTAACTTAAAGAAATATGAATGCTCGCATCTCACACCAAATGACTTGCATTATTCCAGTCATCTTAAACACTACTTCACGAGTACTAATGCTCATCTTATGATATATACGAGCATTGATTGTCGTTAAATGATAATTTGAGCATTACGACTATGAACATGTGATGGCAATTCAAGCCTTGATTGCTCAGATAATAACCAAGAAACTATGGACATAAATATTTGTCAAATAGGGAGGGAGACTCTTGATGACTAAATACGGTCCTAAGGTTCATTAGTTGAGTACTTCATGAAGTGTATCAAGATATGAACATGGGTTTGTAAAATATGGCATGCAAATAGAGTCCTATGTTTATAAAGACAAATACTCCATATTTTTCCTTGACTCCACTACTCTATATAGAGGAAGATCTAAGCAAAATACCTCAATACATATACAAATACTAAATCATCAAAGTGATTATGGATCAATGATCCACAAAGTCATATTGAGAATGCTATTTGTGTTTGCATGTCGTATTTATAAAGCTTTGGGACATTCATTAAGCTTAGTTGAGGGCTCAGAACATTAGTAATCATAGTAGGATACAAAATGTTACAAGTAATCTAAAAAGTAACAAAAACCAAAAATGTACTTAACATGCTCTTATCATGAACTTCACAACTTAAATATGCACTGGTTTACTAGAGGAAGGTGAGTTAACTTGGGAAATTAATTAGATAAAAATAAGCTGCAAACACTTTTTGCAAATAACATCCAGCAATAATTAATCCAAAGTGAGAAATATTCTTAATGTTTTAACCTTCCTTTCTTGCTTAGTAGAATTCTTTGACAAAGCTTCTGAAAAATTCAGCTCTTGTAAATTTGAGAGACATTAATCCATGCTTAGTAGTCAAAATGATACTTTGAGGACACATATTGTTATAGGTCTTGCCAACTAGTATTGTTTTATTAGATCCCCATATCATAACTATTGGAATAAGATTTTGTTACAATTCTCTATTTATTAGGCATCTTTCAATTCTCAACTAGTATTGGAATAACACTCTACTTTCATTTTTTATCCCAACAATATCATATGCTTTTATGACAAGAGATGAAAACCTATGGAATAATGGCCACTTGTGATTATCACTAGAATCAAGTTCATTTATTTGATCAATGCCTTCTTTAATGATGACTTTATTGGTTTTTATTGATTAAATGCATTTTAGATGCTATCCAATCCTTCACCTACAGTGTAATTGAATTAAGTTGAGTCGAGTTTTGACTAGTTCGGACTTGGTTCATTTATAATCAATCCGAATTCGCTATCTCACTTGGTGTTTACGAGCTGTTCACGAGCTTAAACGAGTCTAAAAAAATTTTAAAAAATGCAAACCATAAATTCTAATTATACATTAAAAAATTAAAAATAAATTACAATATATTTAATAAAAATTATGATTTTATTTTAATAATATATTATCCAAAATAATTTTTACAATACCAATTTATATATTATATATTTAAAATCAAATTACTAAACATTAAAATTATGAGTTGGCTCACAAGCTTCTATTCGAACTTGTTCACAAGTTTCACGAGCTGAGTTTTGTGTAGTTTAAACTCGACTCGAACGAGCTTTTATCGAGTTAAATGCTGAGTTGCTCACGAGCAGCTCGACTCGTTTATGTTTTTGGAATTTGAACTATTTGATGAAGGAACCAAGGAAAAATGACCATAAGGCTATTGCTTATACATGTAGTAAATGGACTAATTTGATATTGCTTATACATGTAGTAAATGGACTAATTAATGATACCTTGAACTCAATAATTTATGCAATAAATATCAAAATGTATGTTAAAGTTGATAGCTCGTAGAGAATTGTTATGTGCTAATAGCCCAATAAAATTAATCTAATTTTGGATTAGAAAGTAAACAATCAAAATCAATTCAGCCATGCATTTTTAAATTTATATATATTGAACTAAAAGCAAAAATCTTAGACTTTATTTAGTATAAATGAATTTCACAAAATTTTATAAAATTCGTTTGGAATTCCAAATAACGTGTGTTTGATTTATATAGATGAATAAATTGTAGAATTCATTTGCAATTTCATGTTTTTAAATTTGTGAAATTCGTTATAACTAGATAAAATTCTAATGAAATGGTTGGAATTTGCAAATGAATTCCACAATTTTTAAAGCTATATTTCTAAAATAAAAAGGAATTACAAGGGACATTAATATTTAACTTTGTTCTTACTTTCACATTGTGTCTTCCTGTTTTACTGGTTCCCTTTTCCTTCATTTGGCCATTACTGAAATTGTGATTACTACCACTATAACACACATTGAACAATTCTTTTTGCATTTGACACATTGAATTAAAAATTAAAAATTTATAAATTTGAACATTAATTTAAAAATATAATTAAAAATAAATATAAAAAGAAATTAAATAAATATTTAAAAAGAAGTTAAATATTAATTTAAATGTTAAATAATCACACTTTTGATAATGTAATATGAAATTAAAAAAGAAGGTAAAAACATAATCTATTTAAAAGGATATTTTTGACCAAAATTAAAAATTAACTTAAATTCTAGATTTATATCAAATACAATATAACAAAATATGAAATTTATTTCAAATGAATTCCATAAACTATTCATTTAAACCAAACACACTTCATTAATAAAAATTCATGTGCAAATGGATTTCATTTGGAATTCATTTCCAAATGAAATGAATTCTTTTGTGGAATTGGACCAAATAAGGGTTTAGGAAATTGAAGTAGTTTAATGATGATGAAAGGAACATGGCAATATGCTCGTACTTGGCAAGTTGTCCTATCATAATAGAGCTGGGTTAATGTAATTGTCTTCTACATATGACTCTATGCTTTTTTTTTTCTTAATGTTTTTATCACTCGTCCTCCTCCTTTACTATTATTTCCAATTATATATATTTCCTTCATGAGTGCAATGGGAGAATTGAGTTTATGGTCTTATTTGTCTTGAACCATATACATTGAATATTCATAAATTCACTAAAGAATTCTTATTCCAAAAATCATGCTCAATCTCTTTTTCATGTTTTATTTTATTTCTCTTTCTTATATCTTCAAACAATTAACTTCCTTAAAATGACCATAGTTATTGGCCTTCATATAATCTAAATAGATTAATATATTTAGTTTGGTAGGATACAAATGTGTTTATTCTATAAAATGAAATAAGTATATCGATAGACCATACAATAGGACCTTCTGCCTAAGTTTTTTATTTTTTCATTATTCTTAAATTAAAATTATGAAAATTACTATCGTAAAATAGTATTATCAAATTTTATTAATAGAAGATGAAAATATATGCGTTGATGGAAAAGGTCAAGTCTCTGTAGTTTTCAATGATTATTTAATTTTTTTGACAGATATAAATGTTCAAGTGCTAATAAATTGCTAATAGAATTTATAAAGTTACCATTTTAAGTCAAAGTTACCAGTAGTTATTGGGGTAATAGTCTAGATCTGATCCAAAATGGATATTGCAGATTCTGGTACTAACAAAAGGTGAAATCAGGACAAATAGTTCGATTTTTGTTCTTTGCTAGTTTCATTTTCGTTCGATTAAACTGATTAAAATTGAAGATAACTCCACTAATTTTCAAGTTAGAAATAAAATTAGAGTTTGAAATTTTCAAGTACTTAAGAGCTATTAAATCAATATATATGATACCTACAATTAAAATAAGAAGATTTGATGTTTTAGACACTAGAATTAGGGGTATAATTAAGCCAAGCTAAGCCAAACTTTGAAAAGCTAAGGCTCATCTTGGTAAAAATGGGAGCTTAAGCACAAGGTTTTTTAAAATTAAAGCTCGAGCTTGGTCTACATCTAGGCTGATTTATAGAGTTCATTATAGAAATCGCAAAAAAATCTCATTATATGGTTTAATACTAATAGAAAACCAACCAACATATTCCAAAACATAAAACTTTTAAAAACTAAATGACACACAACTCAACAAAGGTTTTAACTAAAAACACAAAAATTTAATGAAGGTTTCAATCAACTGATACAATAAATATCATCTTGAAATTGAATCTCTTTAGGCTTTCTAAAGCCTAAATATAAGAGAAAAGTGAAAAGCCCTAAAAGGGAAGGTGAATAGGGATTTTAAAGGGATCAAGTGGAAATTAAAAGTTGAAAAGGAAATCAAAAGTTAGAGAGCAATAAAGGAAGGATACAATGAATTTATAAGGGATCGAATTCTCAATAATCATACCACTCTACCTAAATTATCACCAAAATAGGATTTTGAATCTCCAATCTGTTGATTAAACTTTATAATAAGTGTTTTTCAAGGTTTAACACTAACCTTTATAAATAACCCAAGAGTTTTATAAAGACTCACATTTAAACCAATCAAACCAAGCGTTTCAAGCCTCACATTTAAACTTTAGTTGATCTAGATCTTCATTACCCATTTTTTTAACCCAAAGAAAGTGTAGAAGAAGAGATCCTATCAATTATACACACCATAACTCTCAAGAGTTGTACATACAAAAAAGTTACAAGGCTTAAATGCTCACACTAAAATCTTAACAACTCAAGTATATGTTCATCAACCTCTTGTCGCATCTTAAATCATTTATTTATAATTTGAAAGCAAAAAGTAGATATTAGAGACCTTGATCTTCAACTTCCGAGCTTCTCCTTTCTCATTTGATGTATAAAACAACTTTTTTAGTCTAAGGGAGTGCTCATGATTGTGAGGGAGTGCTCATAATTGTGACACTTGAAAATATATAATATAGCCACTACAAAAGGCTTTAGAGAGATTATGAACTTACTTATGACATCCATGATGTTGCTTGTGAGGAGCTCTATGACAATCGATCAAATGCTTCTTTTGATTATCATGATCAAGATGTCATGATCATGTTCATGAAGGCTTCCTCACAATTTTGATGCCACATATAAGGAGTTTTATGATAATTTGATTACTTGAGCTTTTGAACATTACGATCATGATTTCATGATCACAATTGTGGAGGCTTCCTCATGATCGTGATTAGGATAGTGAGGAGGTATGTCTCTTTTTGATTGACTTGAATTTAATCATTCTTGATTTTGCTTAGTTATACTTTCATTCTTTGCACATTGATTGTTATCTTGATTCTAACTTAAAGCCACACTTAAACACACAAGTGAGACTATTAAAATTAATTGTTCAATTTAAATCTAAATTAATTAAAAATTGATCATGCATATGATTAATAAAAAGGATGAAGATTTTAATTAAGAACTGTTGGACCATAGACACAACATATCTCCATATTGGTATGATATTGTCCACTTTGGGCTTAAACCCTCATGGATTTGCTCTTGGGCTTTACCCCAAAAGGCCTTATACTAATGGATATATTGTCTATACTTATAAACCTATGATCATCCCCACTTCTAGCCAATGTGGGACTTTGGTCGCACACCCAACAATCCTCCCCACAAATAAAGGACCACCGAGCTTCCCCTCAAATAAGCATCTATCCTTCCCACAAGTCAACTACTCTTTTCCACTGTGTTGAGGCGCACGCCTTACGTGAAGCACCTGAGCATCTCCTATCTCAAGAGCTTACTCTATCCAGATCAACTCCTCTCCACTGCGTTCAAGCTTACGCCTTACGTGAAGCATCCAGAGCATGCCATCTGTCCAATATAGCTCATCCACGGCTCACATCATGATCTAACTGGGGCCCACCACCTTTGTTCGGTATTCGAGGATTCATTAACCATGGCTAACTTGGGGCATGGCTCTGATACGACTTGTTGGACCATAGATACCACATATTTTCATATTGGTATGATATTGTCCACTTTGGGCCTAAACCCTCATGGATTTGCTCTTAGGTTTTACCCCAAAAGGCCTCATACCAATGGAGATATTATCTATACTTATAAACCCATGATCATCCCCACTTCTAGCCAATGTAGGACTTTGGTCGCACACCCAACAAGAACTGAATCATTGACTATAGAATTCTAACTTTCAAAAATTTGCATCATTTTAAATAGACACGATAAAAACCAACAAAATTTATAATCTTAAAGATAACCTTTAAGGGCTTTCTACAATAATCTTAAGAGATAACACTACAACTATTGTTGATATTTCTTAGAAACAAATCATACAATAATGAAAACCAACTAAAAGAGGAGGTGAGGCGATAGTGAAGGTGGCAACAATGGTAGTAATAAAAGGACTGGTCATTTTCTTACTTTAGGCAATGGTGGCTTCTAACAGAAAATCAATTTAAGTTATTTAGGAATAAAAAAAAAACTTAAACATTAATCTAATCTAAGATTATAATCGAGATTATCAGTGAAGGTAGTGGCTGAAATTATAAGTGGTAGCGTTGGTTGTAAAGAGCTTGAAGATGAAAAGAAAAGGAAGAAAAACAGAGATGAAAAGAGGAAGAAGAGGAAGACAAGAAAGGTAGATAAAGCTAAATGAGAATAAAAGTGATTTTTAAGGTTATGAGGAGATGTATTTCTATGTATTATATATAAAAAATATATAGTTTTTAGCTATATCTAATAATTTAAATTTTACTATTTTAATATGAAATGGGTTTATTTATAAGTCAATTATAATTAAAATTGTATTTTTTAAATATTGATACATAATAATTTAAATTATGGAAAATGGTTCTATTTATCCTCAAATATAGGCCAATTTTCTAAATAATTATATGTTTTAATTTGTATCAATTTAGACAGTTAATTTTTTGGTTTCTTTTAATTTTATCCAACTTTCAATTGACATGTGCAATTGATGACGTGTTTTGCTGATGTGTTAAAGACAATGCTAATGAGGCAAGTAGGGGTGAGCAAAAATGACTGAAAAACCGAATAAGTTCAATTTGATTTAAGTTGTAAAAAAATTTTAGTTCGATTCTTAATTTAAAGAACCGAAATATTTTCATTTTGGTTCGGTTTTTATTGTAAAAAATATAATGAAATTGAACCGAATTGAATTTCTAAAATATTTTAAATTATATGGTGTTTATGGTTCAATTTGATCGGTTTATCACTAATATTTCAAAATAAATTAACAATACCATTTTTAAATACTTGAAGCTCTTAATAAAATTATTTAATACCAAAAAATTAAAATTAAAATTATTTAAATTCATTTTAAAAAATCGGTTCGGTTGATTTTTAAAAAATTGAGAAATAAAATAAATATAAAAAATAACAATAATAGATATCATAAATATTACTAAAATAGTGAAAAATTACATAAATCCAATATGTTTAAAATTGAAAAAATAAAAAGTCAAAACGAATAAACTGACCGAACCGAATTGAACCAATTTCATTCAGTTCAATTTGGTTTTGACTCTTATTCAGTTCAGTTCAGTTCAATTATTTTTATATATTTTCAATTCACTTTGGTTTTATATAATTTTCAACCGAATCGAACCTACCGTTTTTTATTTTGGTTTTAATTAAAATGGCATTGTTTTTATTTTCTTGCTCCGTCAGCACTGTTTTGACATGTCAGCAAGTCACATCAGCAATTACACTTGTCAACTGAAAGTTGGATAAAATTGAAAGAAGTTGAAAAGTTAACTTCATAATTGATACATATTAAAAAGGGAAAATTACATAAAAAAAAAAAAACCCCAACCTTTTGGGGAACTTTCAACTTAAACCCTATTCAATTCTTTCTATCAATTAAAACCATAACCTTTCAAACGTTAACAAAACAAACCCTCTGTTACGAAATCCGTAACAGAGTGCTGACGTGGCAGTTAGTGGGGCTTATTTTTCTGACACATGGGACCTACAAGTGCTGACTGGATTTGAGTAATTATATATAGAACCATAACCTTTATTAAACGTGCAAAATAAACCTTAACCTTTGTTAAACTTGTAAAATAAACCCTAACACAAAATATTTAAATAATTTTAATTAAAACTTTAAAATTTACTAAAATTTAAAATAATTTTAATAAAAGAAATAATAGAAATAAGTATGAAATTCAATGCTTTATTATTAATAAAATATTCTTAAATATTTAAAAAATTTCTAAAAATTACAACACATAATTTAACATATACTTTAAAATTAAGAAAATATAAAAGGATAAAAATTCAAAAAATACTAAAATAGATAACCTATTAGTGATAACTAATGAAATTATTTTTGCGATTAATTTCCCTCTAATTTAATAAAATTAAAACTAAAACTAATTTATAAAAAAATTATTTTTTTATTTTATGTATTTTAATTTTTAATATTTTTATATTTTTAAACTTTTCATATTTTTTTTATTGTAAAGTACATATAAAAAAAAGGGGAAATTACAAAAAAAAAAAAACCCCAACGTTTGAGGGTATTTTCATAAAAAACCCTATCCAATTTTTTTTTTTCAAATAAAACCACAACGTTTGCATTTTTTCAATTAAAACCCTCCATCACAAAACCCCTGACAGACTGCTTACGTGGCTGTTATCTTGTGGTTTGGTCAGAGTTACCTTCAGCTAATGGGCTCCACATGGCTGATTTGGAGGGTGATTCATTTTTCCACTAACCAACCCCTTAAATCATAAAAAAAAATCCCCAAATCAAGTAAACCCTGAAACCTCTCATTCGAAAATCCCTAAGCTGTAATCTCGTAGCTGAAATCCCAATGCTAAAATGTAGAGAGTGATAGAAGCTTGAAGTGAAGATTTGAAATCCCAATCCGTTGGAACTTGGAAGACAGTAGTGGAGGTATGTATAACTCTCTTAGTTCTATATTAGTTACTAAGTAGTTGATAAAGCTTAAGTTAATACCTGATTTGGAAGTTGTGGTCCCCTACTTGTCTGTTTGTTATTGATAATGGTGGCATGAAATGGTCCCCTACATGTCTTTTTATTGTTGATAATGGCGGCATTCATTGTCCCATTCTTGTGTTTTTTTTATTATCTTAATGGCTGCATTAAGCATGCATTTTTTTTTCAACTTATATTAAAATACAATATCTTTTTTTGATATAGGGTTATCGAAATGGAAAATAGATACATAACAATCATTCTCCATCATATTGGGTATTTTGTGGGAAATCCTTGGAGTGAGTACATTGTTGGAAAAGTTTCCATTTTTGATAATAATGATGTTGATAAGCTGAGTGTATTTGAATACAAAGATATGCTTAAAGAAGTAGGGAAAGTAGATGTTGTGTATTTTTATTATCGAGTACCTAGTTTAGATATACGAAGGGGACTGAGGAAATTAGCAACTGATGTCGATAACCTTGTAATGGTTGAGAGTTTAAGGGATCTAGATAGTGTAGATATTTATGTGTTGCATAGTTGGCAAGATGAAGTTGTTGCTGCTGATGTACCTCAATTCCAATGCTTGATAGAAGGTGTAAGAGGGGATGAAGATGTTCAGACAACATCTGCTTTGAATGATGAAGTTGATTGGGCTGCGAAAGGCAAAGAAGTACCTGATGGTGACGGAAATGGTACTGTTGAAGATGAAACTGATGACAATGATAGGATTCCTAGTAATGAAGAGGCAGGTTATTTTGGTTTTGAATATAGCATTATGGGAAGTGGGATTAGAAGAGAAGCAGATAATGATGGTGGATAGATCAACTCAGAAGCTGGAACAGAAGTAGTGAGCGATGGTAGAAAGAATATAACAGAAGCAGAAATAAATATAGAGATAGAAAGAGAGACAAAAGCTGGGACAGTAACCCATGAAGCAAATTTAGAGTCCTCAACTAATCCTAACTTGCAAGCCAACACAGATGCAGGTGCAGGAAGTGGTACTGCTACTGCTTTCAATGACGTGGGTATTGAAAAAGAATTTATGGAGAAGGAAGCATCAGAAGAAGAACCTGAAGAGAAGGATGTTGAGGATGAAGGTGGAAGTGGTACTCAGTACCTTGAGTATAATGTAAGAAGGGATTTTGACAAACTTAACTTCTGCCTTGGACTGTTATTTGGTACCAAAAATGAACTGAAAGATGTAATAAGGGAGTACACTATTAAGGGTGGATATGATATCCGTTTCACAAAAAGTGAAGAAAAAAAGGTGCAGGCTAATTGCAAAGGGTGCACATGGAAAATATATGCCTCAAATATCACAAATGGGGACACATTGCAGGTCAAAACATACAATGATAAGCATACATATAGTAGAGTTTTTAGAATCGAAATGCTACTGCAGACTAGTTGACCATGAAGTATAAAGAAACCTTAAGAATCAATCCAAATTGGAAGTGCAAGACCTTTAAAGAAGCAGTGTAGAATGAGTGGGCAGTTGGAGTGTCTTCAATGAAATGCTATAGAGCAAGGAAGAAAGCCTTTGATGAAATAAGAGGATCGCATAGTGGACAATATGCAAAACTTTGGGAGTTCTATGTGAGCTAAGGGATAAGAATCCAAGTTCTAGTACATTGCTAGTGGTTGATAGACCTCACATGAATAAGCAACCAATTTTTAGAAGAATATATGTTTGCATAGATGCTTGCAAAAAGGGATTTATAAGTTGTATATGACCAATCATTGGTCTAAAAGGCTGCCATCTAATTGGATCAACACAGGGTCAAATACTTACTACTGTTGTGTATGATGGCAATGACATGATATATCCACTTGTATTTGTTATTGCTGAATCTGAATGCAAGGACAGTTGGAGCTGGTTCCTCATGAACTTATTCAATGATATATGAGTTGTGCAACAACATAGGTGGACCTTAAGAAGTGACCAACAAAAGGTAAAAACTACTTCTACAATTTTTTTTATTTTATTTGAAATATAGTTATTGTTCATAATTTATTTATTGCTAAATTACAGGGACTTGTGCCTACATCAGCATCTATGGTGCCAATTGAGGACCATAGATTCTGTTGGAGCCATCTTCATCAAAATTTCAAGAAGCTCTTCAACAATAAAGAACTGAAAAGACCTTATGTGGAATGCAGCAAAGGCAACAACAGCTGCTGATTTTACAAAAATAATGAACAAAATGAAAGAAAGAGATGCCAATGCTTATCAGTGGTTGATGAATGTGGATAAAGTTCACTGGTGCACACATACTTTCAATTCGAGACCTAAGTGTGAAAAGCTCTTGAATAACATTTCAGAGTCTTTTAATTCTGCAATCAGAGACTCTAGAAACAAGCCAATTCTAACCCTACTTGAAGAGGTGGTAACATATAATATGCATTTGATTCACAGAAATCGGGACTTGATGCTGAAATATACCAGTCCTATCACACCTAAAGCATAAGCTTGACTTGAGAAGGAAAAATTGAACTCGAGGTTCTGGATGCCAGCATGAAATTTAAGGTTCAGAGAGGTAATGAAAGCTTTGTGGTTGATTTGGAAACTATGCAATGTGCATGCTACAAGTGGGATGTCTTTGGGATTCCTTGTCCACATGCAGTGTCAGTAATTTTTTTATTTAAAGAAGAGGCTTGAACAGTTTGTGCACCCTTACTTCCATAAAAGCACATATTTGAAGACATATTCCTTTCTCATCAACCCTATTAATGGACCAAATTTATGGGCTCCAACTCCTTATGACCCACTATTACCTCCAAAGGAGAGAAGACAACCTGGGAGGCCCAAGACTAAGAGAGTTAGAGAAGCTGATGAGCCCATTAATCCCTACAAACTGAGTAAATCAGGCATGGTGATGACATGTAAAAAATGTGGCAGAAGTGGACATAATTCAAGGATTTGTAAGCCTGAAGTTGGAAGTAATAGAAGAAATAATGTACTAGTAAGTTATTCATTTAATATCAGTTTATTATTCAGATAAACTAATGCATTTAACTAATTTATAAGTGCTATTGTTTGTCATGTAGAATACCCAAACACAGGATTCAAGCCAACATCTATCAGGAGCTATGCATCAATAACCTATTGGTTCACAGGTATGGAATTGGTTGCAAAGGGTTCAAACATGTAGTTATTGAATGTGAAATAATAGTTCAGTTATATAATTAATTTGTAAGTTTTTATCTAATATGATGGGCACAGTATTCTACATCAAATGTTGGACAACCAATGCAGAATCCAGGGTCTGATCCATACATACCTAAGCCTCCACAGATTCCAGCTTATATGTAACAATTCCTTTCACAACATCAAAGTACCAGTAGTCAAGCTGGCACTAAGTATGCTGCTACAACAAAGAAGCAGTTAACTAAACAAGCCAATACTCCTACTGTCACTCAGTCTGAAGCTCAGACACAACCTGCTTCTATACCAAGTCAGAATCCAAGGTCTAAATTGCCAGTCAGACCTCAGGTATTTCTTTTCCTTTTATAGTTTGTTTGGATGTATTATTCTTAGTATTAATTTAATTTGTTTACACAGCCTAGTAAATCAAATGACACACTCACTTGGAGAGGAGAAAAAATAATTTTGAGTCATTCCCTTCGATCGTCAAGTAGAGCAATAAGGTATACTCAAGTGGTAGATAATTTGGACAAGTCCTATTCAGCTACATCAACATCAATGAAGAATGTCTCTAATACAAGCACAACATCAACATTGTCCCAGCATGACCAAATTTTAGCAACATATCATTACAAAAAGAAGAAAAATTCTATCAATTGAACTTAATTGTTGCTGTAAATATGTCAACAAGTACTGATTTTGTGGTTTTGTCAATTAGTGAACAAGACAATTAAGTTTTTTAGCACTTTTGAACAATTATTGATTTTTTTGAGCATTTAGTAATTTTTTGTCCATTTGCTCAACTTATGACAGATTTGCTCATCTCCATGTTATAGTGCAAATTACTTGTATGACAGTAACCAATTATGTATTAACAAATTATTTAGCACATTATCTCATAAAAATGTCTTTTTTTTTTAATTGTTCAATTGTTTATGTCTCATGTTGTATTCATTGTCTATACTAGAAGTATGCTTGCCTTTTCTTATTACACAACAGAAACTCAATTTGAGCACAAAAAAGCGTGCAAATAAGCTTGCAATTCTGCATTTCAATCAATAGTTCATGTTACATCCAAGGGAAACTAACTCAGTTAACTACCACTTAACATAAGTTTATACAAAATTATGTTAATTGCTGCCAATTAACACACATTTTCCAGGTTGCTAATTTACACAGTTACACTAACACATTAACCATTTTTCGAGAAAAAAGTCCATGATAAAACTAACATCCACCTAAGCCACTTCACTTTCAGATCTCTTTTTCTGATTTCATATTGCATCTTTTCTTCTAAGAACTGAATTTCTTTCTCATTTTCCACTTCAATTTGCTGCGGATTTCTTGCAAGGTTACTGGTGTCATTCAAGAGTCTTTGAACAACTTGCCTCCCATATCCACACGTAGGTGGGTCTATCCAGCTTGCTACAATAAAAGAAAATGTAGATAAATTCGATTTACTTACAACAAAAACTTAACATTATGGTGGACAGAATACCTTATGCATTGAACATGCATAAAACCTTCGACTCGGGTTCTGTTCCGTCCATGAATATCGAAGCCAAGCAAGTCTTCCATGGTGACAAGGTTGTTGCATTCCTCTATCGCTGAAAGACATTGGCGAGGGAAAGAGAGGAAGAAATTCACATTCAATTTGATAGAAGAGAGGTTTTAGGGTTTGGGGATTCTTTATGAGCTAAAGGGTTGGTTAGGGGTTAGTTAGTATTTTAATGAATCACCATCCTAATCAGCCATGTGGGGCCCATTAGCTGAAAGATAACGACCACGTAAGCAGTCTGTCAGGGGTTTTGTGACGGAGGGTTTTAATTGAAAAAAATGAAAATGTAGTGGTTTTATTTGAAAAAAAAAATTGGATAGGGTTTTTTATGAAAATACCCTCAAACGTTGGGGTTTTTTTTAGTAATTTCCTCTATAAAAAATTTTCATAACAAAATACATAAACTATAAAGATAAAATAAGTTTTTTTTTTATAAAATAGTTTTAATTTTATCAAATTGGAGTAGATTTGATCCCCAAACAATTTCATCAGTTAACAATAATAGTTTCTCCTTTTAAAATTTAGGGGATATTATATAAAAAACCCCAACCTTTGGGGGTACTTTCAAATAAAACCCTATCCAATTTTTTCTTTCAAATATAACCACAACCTTTGAAATGTTATAAAAAAAAGCCCTCCTTAGATGACTATACTAGTAATGCTGAGTTTTTTGTTGAAATTTCATATATCTAATATGCTAAGTTGAAATTCCATATACTTAGTATGCTAAGTTTTTTGTTGTAATAACTAAGTTGCACTTTTATCTGTGTAAACAGCTTGCTAATCCAAAATGAAACACTCAATTGGAGGGGAGAAAATATCAATTTGGGGGCAAATACATCGGTTTCATCTCCTGTTACCAGTACAGTCATCTCAGTAGGCCCCATAGATCATAAAAAAATGGTTTCATCTCCTATTACCAGTACAGTCATCCAATGAGGGCTTTTTTTTTTATAACGTTTTAAAGGTTGTGGTTATATTTGAAAGAAAAAATTGGATATGGTTTTATTTGAAAGTACCCCCAAAGATTGAGATTTTTTATGTAATTTCCCCTAAATTTTTTTTTTTGATTTTTAAGAATATTTTATTAATAATAAAGTATTGAATCTCTCACTTATTTCTATCACCAAATTGGAGTGAAATTAATCACAAAAATAATTTCATTAGTTATCACTAATAGGTTATCCATTTGAGTACCTTTTTTTTGAATTTTCATATTTTTATATTTTTTTTAATTTGTAAGTATATGTTAAATTATGTGTTGTAATTTTTAGAAAAATGTTAAATATTTAAGAATATTTTATTAATAATAAAGTATTGAATTTCATACTTATTTCTATTATTTATTTTGCTAAAATTATTCTAATAATTTTAGTAAATTTTAAAATTTTAATTAAAATTATTTAAATATTTAGTGTTAGGGTTTATTTTGCAAGTTTAACAAAGGTTAGGGTTTATTTTGCAAGTTTAATAAAGGTTAGAGTTCTATATGTAATTACTCAAATCCAATTAGCACCTGTAGGTCCCATGTGTTAGAAAAATAGGCCCCACTAACTGTCACGTCAGCACTCTATTACGGATTTCGTAACTGAGGGTTTGTTTTGTTAACGTTTGAAAGGTTGTGGTTTTAATTGATAGAAAAAATTGAATAGGGTTTTTTTTGAAAGTACCCCAAAAGGTTGGGTTTTTTATGTAATTTTCCCTATTAAAAAAATAAATTTATTTAAAAAATTGACCTATAGTTGAGGAAAAAAGGGACCATTTTCCCTTTAAATTATATTTGTTTAATATAAAGTTTTGATACTAATATAACCTTATACAAAAAATATATAGTTTTATTTATTAATATATAATTTTTTACTATGATTAATAATTTAAATTTTATTTATTTCAATAGTAAATTAGTACTGTATAATTTTTGCTAATATTATATTTACTTCATATTTAAAATTATATTTTTTAGTAAAAAATTATATTTACTTGACAATAATATTTAATGTTGATATTAATTTATACCATAAAAGTCATATGGTTTTATCGTCTATATGTATATATATATATATATTTATTACAATCAATAGTTTAAATTATATTTACCTAATACGTACTAATACTAATTTACAGCAAAATCATTATGTGCGGATATAGTTTTACTACTTCTAATAATTTACAAACTCGATAATTTTATTATAAATATAAAATTTTTTGCTAGACTCGATAATTTTAATCATATTATATCATACTTACTTAATGCTATACTTTATACTAATCCTTTTTTACATCAAAACTATATAGTTCTTATCATGGATATGCAATTTTTATTATACTTAGTGCAAGCACCCAATTTCTGGATGTGATAGAAGATCTGATGATGATAATTTGTTACAATAGGTTTATAGATTTTGATTTATGGATCTCAGGACTTAATTGCAACTTTTTTGAGGGTTTATTTGTAAACTTTTCTTTTCTTTTGGGGTTACTTTATAAATAAATACATAAATATAAATATCGAAATAAAAGTGAAATTCCGATCGGAAATGTGTATTTCCATATACTTTTTTCTATTATTTTTTATAGATTAATTTTCTAATTTTCTGATTGGTTGGAAAATAAAATAAAAAATAAAAAATATATAAAAATAAAAAAATAATAAATTTTGTTGATAATTACGTATGATAAGTACGTATTATCACAACTATTTATTAAATAATTTTTTTTCTTTTTATCTTGTGATTTTGATAATCACAGGAGGTTAGGCTTTTCTTATATAAAACCTTATATCACTACAAAAAAAAGTCGGAATAGTGACGGAAATTGATTGTCACTGTTTTGGTCGTCACTAAATTTTTTATGACGGAAACGTCATCCGTCACTAAATTTTGTGACGGATTTTTGACGGAATATTCCATCACTAATGATATTTTAGTCATTGAAAATTAATTATCAAAATTCATATATCTGTCACAAATTAGTGATGGATTAGTGACGGAAGTTCCGTCACTATCATTTCCGTCACAAATCTGTCATTAAAAATCCATCAGCATTTCGTTCTAATAAATCCGTCACAAAAGTTAGTGACGGATTTTTGACGGAATATTCCATCACTAATGACATTTTAGTCATTGAAAATTAATCATCTCCGTCACAAATTAGTGACGGAAATTCCGTCACAAATCTATCACTAAAAAATCCATTAGTATTCCGTCACGAAACGATCACTAAAATTCCGTCATTAAAACCATTTCCGTCACTAATTTGTTACTATGTTTAAATAAATATAAAATTTAATTTATGAAAAGTTGGTCACTAAATTTTATATTATTTGTTCATTTGTGTAATGGAATTTTAAATAAATTTATATATGAAAATTAAAATTTAATAACTAAAAATAGGTATGAAAAAATAAAAATAGTACTATCATTCAAATAATAGTAATTCATAGAAAATGTACTAAAACATTAGATGTCATAATTAACTAAGAATATCTGCATAATAATGTACTAAAACATTAGATGTCATAATTAACTAATAATATCTGCATAATAATGTTATAAAATTACATTAATAATAATGTTCTAAACTTCAAATAAAGGTGCAAAAGATCCTAACCGTTGCACCTTTGATTAGACTCCATATGCTCCATGACGCGCCTCATCTGCTCCTCCATATGGTCTAGACGTGTTTTTGTTTCATTGATATGAGCCATTTTTTTATCCATCTCCTCTTGCTTTTTTGCGAGGTGCTCCACCATCTCTCTAACTCGAGATGATCCATATGAGTTCCCAGTACTCTGCAATAAACTAGGGTGAAAGGCACTCTCTGATCCAAGACCATATATACGTCTCTTCTTCTCTCCACCTACATCCTGGAAATACAAAGTGTCAACGTCAACTGGTGGAGGTTGTGAACCATCCTCCAAAGACTGAGAAGCAGAAGCCACCATCTCCTCCATACGATCCTATAATATAAAAAATTATTCAAGTTATGAAGTAAAAATGTATGATT
>CATIWK010369927.1:0-17656 GCA_949634005.1 Mallotus japonicus
TACTGGACAATCATAAATAGACTTCAATATAATCAAATACCCACTGCTACGCCTTTTCTTTTGTTCTTTTGAATATTTGCAGCACTAGTATCAATGTCAAAGCTGCATAAGTAACTAGATGAAAAATGGGTCTTGTAGAAAATGATAAGACAAACTTACAGTGAGGGAGATAATGCCAGTGACAATGCCAGTTTTTATGACTAGTCCAAGGTAACTTCCATGAAAATGCAGCATATTCCATGATGGAGGGTTCAACCCTTCTTGTAATTTTCCAATCTAATAACACCAACAAATTGAAACATTATCAATGGTCTTCAGTTGTTATAGTAATACATATTTTTAAAACAAATGTAACATTAATGTAATTAAGATAAAAAATACAATCCTATATATCATCAGGTGAAAAATGTAATTGAAATATGTACTATCAACTATGAATATGATACGAAACTCACTGTGCTGATCCCATGATGCTGAGCCTTGGATGCGAAAACAATCACAGTAGATAGGATCACAGACAAAAGAGGGGCTCCAGCTGACACCCAAAACAACCTTGGCTTTTTCATGCTCTGCATGCCACATGTCTGGGTATGAGCATTCAATTCCATATTATATATTTTTGTTATTGACTCTGGGACTTGTCACGGCATAACAGTTCCATCCTACTCGTAAAAATTAAACTTTTGTTTTAAAAGTTTTTTTTTAAAATGTTATATATATCATTACATCATTCCTACTAAAAATTTATATAGGAAATAAATATAAACCTTATGTAAAATACAAATATGTTTCAAGTAAAAATCCAACCCAAGACCTCATTTTTTGGGCCTCCGCACAACAGTCAATTGATATACACTTATTAGCAAAAAGTCTTTTAATGTTCATAAAAATATGGGAATAAAAAAATAATTTTTATAAACTATAATGAAATTGTTCATATCACGGCCATAATACAAAACATTATTCTTTTATTATGAAGCCTCATATTTTTATGAAAACTAATATATATTTTAAAATACTAGAATGGACAATTAAGAAAAAGTCACGTAAAATTAAAAGCTTATAACATTATAAAATAAAAAAAATTATAAGATAGGATTTATGTATCATATTATAAATAAATAAATAAAACTTAACTATATAAAGCTCACTATATATTATTATATGAAAGTATCAATACATGTGCTAGTGGTGCTATATCACTTTGCATGGGAAATCTTTGAGCAAGCTTGAATTCGAAATTAAAACTTATTTATATCATTAATTGTTAAAAAATTTTTGTCGTTTTATCGTATCGAAATGGATATAGATGTATTATGGGGGCAAGGACGAATTGAAGACCATACATATGTAAGACAAGCACAAAAAGTAATGCTTTTTTTTTTTTGGAACTGAAAAAGCAATGTTACTTTGTGTTAGCATTCTAGCTGAGATTTTTCACACATGTATATCCCAATGATTTGAAGTTGCTGATCTGTAATTGCAATACTAAAATTAAAAGTAGAGATTTAAATCAATGAAAAGGTTTCATGATTATCCTTCTTATATTAGATTAAATATAGCTTTAAAACGTATAATAAGATAATGCTACATCTTCCTTTTTTTTACAAAAGATTGAATATAATAAAATGTCCAATTCACAATCTTGAATCAAAATATGGTTTTTTTCTTTAACTTTTATGACATTTTCTAGTATAGTCTTATATTTAATTATTTTTTATTTAATTTTATTTTGTTATTTTATTTATAGTTGATGTTGGTAATTATTTTTGAGGTTAAGTTAGTGGATTTTAACTTATGAAAGATTAAGTATGGGTGATTTTCTTGAAGATGATAACCACATTAAGATAATTTTTCGGTTTATTCATTGACACTGTACTTTAGTTTATTTTTTATATTTTCAGTTTGTATATTATTTTTTTTAGTGAAAGAGTTTTATAATAATACTGAATTTGTTCAAAACTGTACTTTAATTGTAAAACTGTAACTCTAATATCTAAAAATTTTATTTGTTATTCCAAAAAAATACTATAATAATAAATAAAACTTTAATCCTTGTAATTTTTTCTTATAAAAATATTTTCTTTTAAAATATCTTTAATTTTTTTATTTTTCATTTTAAAATATATTTAAATAATAAACCAACATATAAATCGTAATTTTATATGATTTAAGAATACATCCGCTGCTAACTACTATAATTAAATAATTATAAAACTGATATTCATACAAAATTGATTATCCCAATTTTTTATCTAAAATTTTGTTATTAAACTCTAACTGATTTGATTTGATTCAAATAAGAACGGATCGTTGGATGATTTCTACGAGTTTGAGATAAAGAGTCATAATCTCCCACACATGGCTAGTTCATAAACTATGGTGGTGATTCTAGCAAGAAAAAGGTACGTTGATGATTAATGAATAAGATAGGGCAAGATGTTCAAAAGTTGGTGAATATAGACAACCAAAAGAATCCATAACAAAAATATTATTGGGGAAATAGATTTGTCCTGGAGTAGCTTTTTTTTTTTTTTTCTTTTTTGATTCTTATGCAACTTGTTGTTTTTATTGTAAAAGGAAATAAGTGTTCAAGATGTTTGACATCAATTTGACCACAACTTGAAAATTTGTAAAGATCATATCCATGGAGGAAAGACTCGACCATACATTAAGAAAATTGTATAGTTCAGTCGAATTAAAATAGTCAGAAATCAGAAAATTTTAAATATCAGTAATTTAGATAAAAAAAATTATATAATTTCATTTTTATTATGTAATAAAACTAATTGTATTTTTAAAAAATATATTCAAAATTTTTTTGATTTGCTGATACCAAAACTAAAAATAAAATAAAACACTTGATAATTACTTTATTTATAAAATTCTTAGCATCATAAATTAATATTTAGATATTTTAATTTAGGAGGAGAGTTTTATTTAGATTAAATATAAAATCTTTAACACTATAAAAAAAATTATTTTAGTCTTATTTAATCTTAGGAGAAGTTAAATAAATTTGAGCAGCATAAATAAAATAATTGACATAAAAAGAATAAATATAGAAAGTAGCTAGGAAATAACATACAATCTGTCTTGTCACTAAAAGGAACACAAGGAAGCAAAACCCCATCAGTATTGTTTGCCAAGACCACTGCACAAGAATTAGGCATTCATTATTAGTCATGAATTATCCAATAATAAGATGAGTTTTTAACATAAGCACTAAGATTAACCATTTATAATATCTCAATAATCTACATTAAAAATCAATTATGATAACATGTATATTTGAATTCTATCGTTTGATTGTTAGGCTGAATGCTCTAAGTGTCCTTTTTGCATGTTCTATAAAATGAAAAATCCCAATTATTATCACCAACATCTGTTAGATCAAATATTGTTAAAAAAAAATTGTTAGAACAAATGGTAAGATGTTTAAATTCCTTTAAATAAGGTATTGAATTCGACTCTTATGTATAAAAAAATATTAAAAAAAAAAAACCAGATGCTAGAAGGAGAAAAAGTTATCCTTATTACAACCAAATACCGGAAGGATTAGATTGAAAAAAAAAAAAAAATCCAATCATTATAGTGTGGATTGGTAGAATTGTTGGTGGCAAACTCACCTTGTACAAAATAGGAATCAGTTTTGCAAATGGTCAATAACTTGTACAAAGTGTTCATGATAACTAGAAAACCACTAATAATTGATACTTGTAGCTCTCAACTGAACCACTTATACATATATATATATGGATTTAGATCCTCTCATGAACTTGAACATGACCAATCATGTTTACAATCTCAACCGTTAATTTTGAATTTAATGCTTGAGATTCATTGGAAAACATTGGTGGTTATTGTTAGCTAATACAATCTCAACCATTGATTTTTAATTTAATGATTGAGATTGTATAAAGATGATAAATCATGTTTAAGTTCAACATATATATTGGTGAGTGAAATTATTTTACCTCATGAATGTTGTGGAAAACAGAGCTCAAGACAGGAATCAAACCCATTTGTTTAGTAAAATGAGTAATTCCAAGAAGGGCTTTAAGTTGTTGCAGAGAGACAATAATTGCAGCTCCAGCCATGAATCCAATCAAAGTAGCCCTTGAAAGAAAATCAATGATAAATCCCAACCTGAAACCATCCATCACATTAATTATTTTCTAATTAGATACTTAAAAAAAGTTATCACTTTAGCTTAGTGGTATTAGAGCTTATGTCGAGATTAAAGTCTTGAGTTCGAATTTAAAAAAAAAAAGAAAAGAAAAGGGAAAAAGAAAGTTCTACCTTAACATTCCTAAAGAAGCTTGGAAGAGACCAGCAAAGAAAGTAGAAGAAAAAGCTAGCTGAAGAAACAAGACAGGATCATTGGTAGGAGACACTTCTTGCATAAGCATTGATCCCATAATAAGAGAAGCAATAGAGACAGGTCCTACTGCAAGGTCCCTTGAGCTTCCAAGAACAGCATACACAAGAGGAGGAACAAAGCTTGAATCTGCATATATATATTTACACACACACTAAGTTGTACAAACGAAGCATTCCATTACAGTAAAAATATTGAAAGATTAGTAAAAAAGAAATACTCACAAAGACCCACTATTGGAGGTAGACTTGCAAGCTTAGCATAACTGATACCCTGAAAAAAAGTTTCAAGAACAGTCAACAAAAGCTTAAGGATAGCAAGAAATGAACATGTTGGGTGGTGATATATGAACCTGAGGAATGGCTAAGCTGGCAATGGTAAGACCAGAAACAATATCAGATTTGAAGAGTTTGAGATTGTAATTAGGACCCCATTGAAGAATAGGAAAAATATATTGAGCAGCAAGAATCCATTTCTTGCCCAATGGTTGTCCTTTGAATTGGCGAAGAGGGTCATCAGGAAAGAAAGTTTCTTTAAGTCTAGTGGTGAATTTCTGCACAGTGCTCCTATGAGGTGGTAGCACTACTTTGTGCACCTCCATAGGTGCTATAATTTCTAGACAATGATGAGAAGTCCTGCTACTGCTTCCATCTGGCTCCATGATGAAGAGAAGGCTATAGCTTTTGGTTGTGGCTTCGTTTGAGCAATTTTATTTTGCTTCTACCATGTCTATAACAAGGCCATACATCAATCAGCTTCTCTCCAGAGACCGCTATAAAACAAGCTAGTACTTGTCTCGATGGAGAGAAGTCGGTTCAGTTGGCAAGAGTCTAATCAAAATGGAATTTCTGTTTGAGCCCACTTCATTTTGTGCTTGTCATATAAAGTTGCACATCAATTTATTCAAATGTAGCAACTTGAATTTTTTTTTTTTTTTTTTTTTTTTTTTTTTATCTATCAATGTTTCACAAATTCAATTCTATATGACCACAAGAGACCAATTCACTCAATTGGATGCAGTTAAAAAAAAAGAAAGGCCTAGTGGTTGATGGGCATATCTATGGCTTTGCTTTAGTCTTAAATTCGACTTAATTTTATAGTCACTATTTTACAAGTAATTCCTCAATAACTAGTTTAAGTTATAAATTAATTAGTCCCTATGAATAGTTCAAGTGGCAAAACATATGAACATTCTGTTGAAAAGAGCAGGTTCGAACCTTTCACACTCCCTCTCTCCCTTTATAGTGTTGAGAATTAATCATATCTACTAGTTGTTAAAAAAAAAAGTTATAAATAATTTAAATATTATCGTTGTTTTGACCTAACAATTAAAGTCCTTATGGACATGCAGAAAGACTCAGGATTGAGTCCTCCTCCCAATCTCCATTTTCCAAAATTGTAATAGACAAAAAAAAAGTTATAAATAAATAAATTAATCAAGATAATGAAGGAGAGATCTAACAGCAACTACTCTCCAAAAATATTTTGAGATATAGGATTCAATTTCTATCGTTATTCATTTGTAAAATTAGTTTACAGAATGCTGTTGACGTTAAACTAAAACTAAAAATTTTCAGTCCGGATAGTTTTATAGGAACTTTAATTAATTTACACTTCAAATAAATTTAAGCAATTTCCTTAGCTCATTAAAGATGCATATGCAGATAGTAACACAAGTTGCAGACATTTTGCAGAAGGAGAGTGGTAGGATCATGGAGCAAAAGTAAATGACTATTATCGCGAATTGGCTACTGGATTCATATGCATTTATCTGTTTCAGATCAGATGTGATGATGGTGCGCTTCTCTAAGTTGGTTATGAATTTGACGAGAGTGTAGTTACAACTTGCACACGTTTAATTAATTCAAAGTTCATAGATAGCAAATGGGCTTGCGTTATGTAACATTTGAGATCACTGGTGACAAAATCTCAAGTTGTCCAACAACTTTCTGCCATGTGTCATCTACACAGCAATGGCTTGCACCTCTTGCATCCTTCCAATAATTGAATTTTTTTTTTATTCAAAACCCACCGAAATCTGACTAATTTGGTTCGACTCAGGTAGGACCATAGAAGTAGTAAAGTCTCCCAACAACTAATTCAATGCAACTGTATACACTAAAATTCGAATTTAAGACTTTACTTAAACATAAATAACTCATTACCAGTTGATTTTTAATAATTAGTCTAGATGACTAAACTTTATGACTGGAATGGGAAAACAACGGATTTGCAAAATTTAACTCTACTCTCAATCAAATGTCTTAATTTTATAATAAAAGATTGTACCATTTGTCCTAAGCGGTTCAGACAATTGAATACTTAATAATAACTTTTTTTTTTTTGTGAAAAGAATAGCTAAATTTTTTAATTCATTAAAAAGAAAATGTTTTCATGAGTTTTATGGGAAATGGATTTTAATAAAGCAATGATATCATTAAAATACCAACTTAATGTTGTTCTATTGTTGTATAATCATCATACATGTACTAGTATATCATTAAAATATACATATATTGATGCATTGTTTTATAGCACATGCATATAAAAAAGAGATGTGAAAATTACCAATTATTCAAAAAAGATAATGAGATAAAAAGAGTCATGAATTCAAATCATATAGCACATCAATATGGCATGTTTGCAAAAGTAATAAGCAATTACTCATATAACACATCAGCATATATTTGATTGGTCATGACGGATGCTTGCATTGCATATATATATATATATATATATATATATATTAGCTCAACCAAAGATTAATTTTAAAAACTAGAGATATAACAAGTTCGAAGAATAAAATTAATCTGGTTAATTTAAAACACATAGTTAATTTTGTAAAATTATATTTAATATGAGAAACAAAAAGTTAAAATTATATTAATAATTTATAAAAAATATTATTATCACACGAACAAGACTAATGTTACTAACAAGACTAATGTTACTAACGTGACAGTATACAACATGATTAAAATTCAAAATATTACGTAAATAACAACAATTTTCTTTTATTTAAACAATCAATATCCAGAACTCATTAAATTCTAACTAATTTGGTTCAACCCGGACAGAATCACAATAAGAACAACAAAAGTTTCCTAACAACTAATTGAACGTGACTACATATATCAGAACTTGAATCTAAAATTTCATTTAAATGGAACAATTCCTAACAGTTAATTTCAACAGTTGGTTGTTGTTGTTAATTGAATAAAAATGAAAGTTAATAATATATAATTGTTTAGCAAGTGGGTTGCATAAAAATCTGTAATATTTTTGTGAATGTTCAGCCGTTGAGATTTCTTGTCAATTATGCACAGTTTAATTAACTTTACCTTCAGTTCCAAAATAAAATCCACTTGACATTTAGAGATTATGCTTTTTTTTTTTTTTTATAAGCATTTCTGAACTGTTGTTTTTGCTACATAATGTAAATAATCATTGGCAATTTGGACCTACGAAAAATTGGCCTTATAGCTTCAAAAACCAGCATTATTAGGGAAAGAAGTCCTACGCAATCGTTAACTACATAATGACCATTAATTATTTCAAACTTCATATAATCACCTCAAATAGTTGAAAATCCCATCGCACCTGATGTGAGAGAGATTTGGTTTTGGTATGTAAGAACGTGAAATAACCTTTTTTTTATTATTTTTCTGAACAGTTATTAGATCAACTATCGATTTAAAAAAATTATAAAAGTTATGAATTCTTTATAAGGTTTAACTAAATTTCTGTATGAAGTTATTCAATAGTAGAAGATTCGTGTTTAAATCATCCCCGGATCAAATTCTCTTAAGTCATTATCAACCATAAAATATGAATGAAAATTAATCGTATACTTAATATAATATAATACTTAATATACTTAATATAATATCGTATACTTAATCGTATACTTAATATAATACTAGAACTCCTCAGTATCATACAAAAAGAAAAAGTTATTGGTTCAAATTTAATGATAACTTTACTTGGTGAATTCTTTTCGACAAGACAAGAAATTCGTATGACCACTTTTCAACCATACAATATCATGTAGTTGGAAAGAAGTTAGCTTTTGGATCTCCAAATCCTTAAAGCAAACCTTATGTTTTTTCCCCCTCTAGTCCTTGATCAAGCTAGATTCTATTACAGAGTGAGCTTTTGATTTCTGCTTTAATAATGTTGAAACTGAGAAGGACAAGTGATTGAAGATTTAAGAAAAGACGAAGAGATTGGAACATTCATGAAATAAAATTATGTGTAATCATTTATCTTAGAAAAGGGTTGTCAATTTTAGACATTAAAGCAAAAGTGAGTGAAAGATGGGAAGAAGAACATATTATGCGTTTGTGGTTCTTATCTTCTTTTTGTAGTCTCTATTATTCAAGAACAACTCCACTACAGCTTTTCTTGTATAGCCACATGGAAGCCAAGCCAAACCGAATTTTAACTAGTTTGGACTTAATTCTTTTATAATCGAACCGAGTTCATTATACTACTTAATGTTTATGAGCCGTTGATGAGTTTAAACAAGTCTAAACAAGTTTAAAAAATACAAATTATAAATTAAAATTATACGTAAAAAAATTAAAAATAAGTTATTTACTAAATAAATTACAATATATTTAATATAAATTATAATTTTATTGTAATAATATATTTTTAAAATTATTTTTTACAATATAAATTATATTATATACCTAAAATTAAATTACTAAATATTAAAATTACGAGTTATTTTATAGGCTTTTATTCGAATTTGTTTGTGAGTTTCACAAGAAGAATTTTGTATAGTTTGAGTTCAACTCATTTGTTATACAAATTTCAATATACGAGTTCAAATAAATTTTAATCGAGACGAACGCCAAACTTCTCACGAACAAACAGTCGAACCATATATGCAAATAGTGGGTATTATTGCATCGATGGTAAGCATGGATTTTTGGTCGGTAAAATTTAGATTAATATATATACCTATCAATGCATGATTTGCATTTGTGCACGATTACAGTACAATATGGTCAAAATTAATCTAACGAATTAATTGTTTAATCATTCAAGTGCTCATCAAAGTTCATGAAAACTTGAAGTAATCTCTTGAATTTGGTATAGCAATAATTGACATGATACTGAGTATAGAATGTACGTAGAGTTAGTTTTCTTACTATGTTAGAAAAATTCTTGATCTCACTCAAGTCTAATCTCTAGACTGAGGCCATGCATCCATTATGTAAGTCGACCCATTTTCCTTTACTTATTTTGCATTCTCGGCATGCATCTTTTTTCTTACAAAGTTAGCAAAATAAAACCCTTTTTTTAACCTGAGATATATATAATAGACACTCACTTTTAATATTTTACAGAAAACTATTGGATCCAACCTAAGACCTTGAGGACTTAGGGCCTCCGCTTGCAAGCTTTAGTAGCTAAGTACCATGTAGTTTTCTGTCACGATGCTGTGATATTATATATATATATATATATAATACCAAAAAGAGTACTTGTATTGATAAATTTTTTTTAATTATCAGTATTCCGAATTCATTAAACCCTAACTAATCGGTTTAATCCAAAAAAATCACAAAAACAGTAAAAAGTACTATAAAAAACATCCAGTTCGATTTTTTTTTTGGTTATAAGTGCTTTTTTTTTTTTCTAAATCAAGGTTTAGTTATATTAAATAAAAGTATTACAAAAAGAGATCATTAAATGTACAAAAATAATGTAAAAAAATATATGTTTAAAATTTTTAAGGGAAAAGTAAACTAAAAATGTTTTTATTTTTCAAATAAAAAATTAAAACGTCATTTAATAGATATATTACATCTCGAATTAGTTGCTCATAAAATTAAGTCATGAAAGATTAGTAGTTAAATAATAATTTTTTATAACATTAAAAAATTTTAAATTTATCTAATATCTGATTACAATAGTGCAATTATCATGTAAGTTAAATTAAAAAAAAAAAGTTCCTTTCTTTCCAACTTTTGTTTTCATGGTTCAGAATTTCTCTTGTTTTTTTTTCAAATATATTATTATTCATACAACCAATATGTGGTTTGTATTTTGCATACATTTTACACTTTGAATATTCAGAGTATAATGGACAACCACTTTAAAGATTATCAGGCAATTAAATAGTTAGATCAACATTATCGCCACACAGTCCTGTCATTATTTTCAGACCATAAATCATGGCAACAAAGTTGTTGGACTTCAAAGAAGGTATGAAGGACGTGCCTATCTTTCTCACCACACCACCACCACCAGAACCCATAAAAGAAAAAAAAAATCTTTAGCCTCTTCTTGCTCTTTGCATGCTAGACATATATGTGGTTGACATTCTAAGAACACCACATTTTTATTTATTTAATTTTTTCTCATATTGCATCATTGATATTATATGTATAGCCTTTTCCCACCCCAATCTCATGAGCATAAAGGTTTTCTATAAAGGTTTTCATAAAGGTTTTCCATTATATAAAGACAAGTATAATTTTCTCTTTACACTTACATACAGAAACACACACATATATATAGGATCATCACCTTTACTTTTCTCTTGGTGGGTGCCTTTAATTGGTTCCATGCATGGATTCTTGTTCTTTGAACTTCTATTTACAAATCATTCTTAGACAAGTTTGCCTTCCTTTTTCCCATTATCCTTTTTCATGCATTGGATAAAACACTTCTTTAATAAGGAGAATATAATAAAATTTTCTTTTTATTTATACAAGAAATGAGGGGTCATTTGAATTATAATTTTATCAAACTTAGTTTATGAAGAAGATAACAGCAAAAATATAATTTGATTCTCTTAAATTAAATAGAGAAAAACTCTCTGTTGTATATACAAATATACACAAAAGAGATAAAATAGGAATAAAAGAAGTAAAATAGGAAATAAGTGGAGATTTTGGTTACAAATGGTAACCAAAATTATAGCTCAATAATAAAGAAAATATTTATAAATCAGGGTGCAAATATTCACTAGTCGCTAGAGGCATGTAAGGAAGGAGTTGTTGTAGTTTGAGCTATTATAGTTTGAGTTTGAATTAGATGTGGGACATATTAGTGTTGTCATACGGGACATTGTCAAACTGATTGTCTGCTTCTTCAGTTTATATATATCATTAATTTAGTTATTGAAATATTTTTATTATTTTTGTGTCCGGATTGAATCAAATTAATTAAAATTTATCGGATTTTAAATACCAGTGGTGATTTAGATAAAAAAAATTTATAAAAATTTCAAAAAATTAATTTCAGAATGAAAGTCAAATAAATTGATTTTCAAAATGTAATCATATCATGAATATTCATCATCTATTTAATTATACGTCTACCTCAAAATTCCCTTTGATCCATTATCTTTAGTCACTATAAAAAATATGGTGGACCGATTGATCAAAATTGTTCACTTTATTACTATAAAAAAATTCTCCCAAATGATCGGCATATGTATATATGGGGCATAGACATGACCTATGAATGCACATCTATAATGGTGCACAATTTTCAGCACTGATTTTATCCTTACAATAAGTAGCACATCTGATAATGCATAGAAATATGTATATGTTCTTTGTATCAGTCAATTGATGCATAGCTAAAGTAGGAAAACTCTATGTATGATTTCATCTCCACCATCACCTTCGCAAATTGCAATTACAACAGGCTTCCATTCAGAAAAATCTACACATATTATGATAATTTTAAACAAAATTTTGAATTCAAGTTTTATATAAAAAAAATAAATATTAGGTTAAATTTAGTTCTGTATGGAGTCCATCAACTCCAACTTTAAAATTATATGAGATATTAAATGTAAAAAAAAAATTACATATGTTTTTTTATTGTATAATTCAATGATAAAAATTTCAAATTATTATTTTTTAATGGATTATAAAAGATTTACTATTTGACTATTTAATTTTTAAATTTTTATAATACTAAATTAAAAAATTAGAATTATTGATCTATAAAAAAAGAAATTTTCATTCTACAATTTTATTGAAAGCTTGGAGTATATATATATATATATACTAAAATAAAAAATTTTATAATACTAAATTTTAAATTTTTATAACACTAAAATAAAAAATTAGAATTATTGATCTATAAAAAATGAAATTTTCATTCTATAATTTTACTAAAAGCTTGGACTATATATATATTTCTCAATCCTTACATATGCAAATAAAGGGGATGTTTGATTTATCAACTCAAATTTGAAGTTTTTTTAATGAACAGCTCCCATATATCCAAATAAAATTACTTAATTAATCTTATTTATTTAAATATAGTTACTTAACTATTCTTATCTCTTTAAACTAAACTAATAATAGCTATATTTTTATATGTTAATTTTTTCCTTTATATTCTTTAGCTAATTCTCTCTCTCTCTCTCTCTTTCTCTCTCTCTCTCTCTCTCTCTCTCTCTCTCTCTCTCTCTCTATATATATATATATATATAATATTAAATTTATATTATTATTATTATATAATTTTATTAAATTTAAGTATATTATTTTTAATATTTAAAATTATATATAAATATAAACATATAAATAAATAAAAATTATAATGAATGTAAAATTTAAAAAAAATTAATTAATATCTATAACAGTCATTAAACACATAAATATCAACAGTTGTAAATGATTTTATCAAACATATCACATTAATTAACTATTTTCTATTAGCTATCAACTGTTAGCAACAAATATCAACTATCAGCTATTAGCAATAAATTAGCAAACAGACCCAAAATCAATTTTCATTTGTTGATTTGATAGTTAGGGCTTAACTTTTCTTATAGTGCTTCGGTTCTTAGGTTTCAACTCGATTTTTTTTTTTTATCAATTGGAATTGATTGATTCCACTATCATAACCTGCTCACTAGGAGTTGCAAGCTCTTGTCACAAGGATTGAACAAAATGAGCACAAAATAAGGTAACTAACTTACCTTTAAACTAAGACCTGTCACGAGTAGACTCTTTTGTAGTCATTGAAAAACTAAGCTAACATAGCTGAGTTTTTCATGACTACGTACTTGGTTGACAGAAAAAGAGATTCCTAATTGGACTTTAAATAAACAACTAACAAAGAAAAAACACAATCAATACTAGTCTAAGCAATAACTAGTATCTTCCAAAACTATGGCAACTTTAAAGAAAAAGTCCTAAAAAATTTACTCAGGTGCAGAAAAATAATGCAAGAAGGATTGAACAAAAAAAATTGTTGTCTGCACAAACAGAGCTATGCTGCCTCGAAATAAGAGATTTAGTTCTTCTTATTTATGTCCAGACCATCCTCTTCCTGTGGCATCGTCTGTTGCAGGATTGAAGTCTCCTCGCTGGACTGGATCTGGGGCGTCGGACTGAAGCTTCATCGACCATCTTCTTCTTATGGCATTGCCCGTCGTCTAAATGGAGTCTCCTCACCGGACTGGATCTGGAGCGTCTGACTGAAGCTCTGTCTTCATTTCTGGACTAAGCAGTAGCTAGGGGTGTGCAAACGGTTAAACTGTCGGTTAACCAAACTGATTTTTTTGAAAATAATAACCGTGACCGAACTAATGAATGGAAGGTAGGAAGTCAATCGGTTACCGGTTAACCATAATATATAAAATTTATAAGCAAAATGAATGTCACCAGCTTTCATGTGTGACTCAATGGTAATGATGCCATGTAAATATGGATTTAGTGAAGGTTCGAATCCCACTTGCAACAAATCCTTCAATTTTTTCAATAAATGCAAGGAAAAAAAATGCAACGTCCCTAAGATTCGAACCGAGGACGTATTTGCAAGTCTCCAAGCTACTTACCATCAATCCACACAAGGGAATTTACTTACAACTAGTATATATATATAATCGAACTTTCAAAATCTTCAAAAATCCAAACCGAAACTGAACCGAATATATTAAACCAGTCATTTCGGTTCGATTTTTGCTCACCCCTAGCAGCAGCGCCGAACTGGGGCTGGTTCTTCAATGACCCTTGCCTTGATCAAGCTCCATTAAAACATGAGTAGAACTAGGAGGAGTTGAGAAATAAACCAAATCCAAGTTATTTGTAGACTAAAACTTCAAAAACAAAGACCACCTAAAAAAATAAACCC
Source organism: Mallotus japonicus (assembly GCA_949634005.1). Classification (NCBI taxonomy): domain Eukaryota; kingdom Viridiplantae; phylum Streptophyta; class Magnoliopsida; order Malpighiales; family Euphorbiaceae; genus Mallotus; species Mallotus japonicus. The sequence goes on from CATIWK010369927.1 coordinate 14,501, forward strand.
ACTAATAAAACCACTAGCTTCTCAACTAGAGAGAAAAGCTCTCTAGAGAGCACTTTTTCTCATAAAAACTCTTCGGTTCAACTCGATTGACACTTGATGTTTCCATGGTAATGAATATCAGTATTGTATGTGATATGGTATATGTAGGTCCCATTTTAGAATATACAGCTAACTGATCCATTAAATTAATTTTGTTTAAACTCGTTGTAGTTTATTAAAATACCACTAAGCATGCCGTGAAATATAAAAAAATTAAATTAATTGTTGAGAGATTTTTATCGTTTTTATGGTTCATCTGAATTGAATTAGATTAGTCAACATCTAATAGATTTTAGATATTAGTATATTAGATGAACAAAAAATCCATTAACTACTAATAAAGAAGTAATTATATTGACGGTCCTACTCAACAACATTTTGAGGTGTCTTGAATTATATTATTGTCAATTTATGAAATTTATTCCCACCTAATTTAAAACTGAATATATATATATATATATAAACACACACACTAGTAAATAATCACGTGTTTCGCACATGAAATTTTTTTTTTAACTCGTGATAGTAAAGAAATTATTAAATATATACTTTAATATTATTATTATAGTTATTATTCTTATTTAATTAAACAAGATTTTTTAAAAATTAAAAGTGTTATATATTATAATTATAATTCATAGAATTTCGATAAGTTGTTTATTTAAATAATTGTATGGTATTCCTTCAATATTTTTTATAATTATTTTTTTAACTCTAAAATTGATTTTATATTAAAAATATTATGGCCATAATTAATTATAAGATAATAAGAAATCATTATTTTTTTTAATAAAAATAATAATAAATGATAATTATACTACTTTTCTTATGTAGCAAAAATACTATTTTCAAAAAAATTATGTTTTATATTTTTTAAATATAATTATATATGCAAGACAATAAAAATTTTCATTAATCTAATTTTAATTCCTTACTTAATAAAATTTAATTTAATAAGTTTTTAAAAATAATAAGAGTATTTTTTAATTTATATAACAATCTAATTTTTCAATTTTGATAGAGTCACAATATAACACAGTAATTTATTACAATTTCAATAAATTTTCTATTTCAAAAATTATTATACAACATTCTTTCAATATTTTTATCTAAATAATAACCCAGTCGAATTTTCTCAAATGCAATATGGATGCAGTTGTTTTCACCTCCTCTTCGAGCTGCACTGTTACCAGCATTTGTGTCACATCCATGCTCTACTATAGGTACATTTGCATACATATTACATTGCATTTACATACATATTGATAGAATTTAAGAATAACCTAGTGTATATATAGTTAGACTAGTGTATCGGTTAAGCCGTGATTTATACTCAATCATAGAGTGAGAATTTTTAAATTTTGATGTAACTCAAAATGAGTAAATTTATGAGAATAATAGGGATTAGGAATAAAAATAAAATAAAGAGTGAGATTTAAAAAGTCTAGGATGATTTGGACTCAAGTGCAACAATAATTGAGCTAAAATGCAAAATTGAAAGCTTGAGGTTTAAGAGGTAAGTATAGCATTTCACTAAGGGTTAAAATGGTTATTTTACTATAAATTTATCCAAATTGGGTCTTGAACCTTCTTGCATTCGTGGCTGCTTGCATGTAAGTTTATATACTTAAGAATAAAATAGGAAAGGTACCATTTTCTTTAGGAAAAGAATGAAAAGCTAAGAAAGAAAGAGAGAGCTAGAGAGTTTCTTAATTCTTCAAGTGGAGATCAATTTGCAAGCTGATTTTGAGGAATTAAAATCATTTCAGACCATTATTCATCATCCATAACAGCTGAGGTGATTAATTTGGTAAGTATTTTGAGTGTTTTGATTGATTTAGATTAGAGTTCATATACAGCTGTTCTCGGGTTTTAGAACTCTAGTTTGACAGTCTTTTTATTTTAATCATAACTTGAGCTACAGAGCTCCACATTTAGTGTTCTTTAATGATTTGGAAACTTGGAAGAGTTATATAAAACTCTTATTCTTTGAATTTTACCTGATTCAGTCTATAAGTTGGTCTGAAATTGAGAAACATTTTAATGCTCATTCTGTTCGTGCATGTTGACCTGGTTATGTTCAGGTGCCTATATCTCACTCTATGGTTGTCCAATTGAAGTGAAATTTTAAAGGCATGTTATAAATTTAAGACTGATTTAAATTTGAGCTTTAGATTCACTCCCTACAAGTTTGGGTAATTTTTCTAATTTTGGTCTGCGAACAGCCCTTTTAAAGTAAATAGGACAGATTTGTGGAATGAGTTAGTTTGCATGTTTTGCACATCATTTGGGGGCTGCATGTTTAGGAAAGTATGTGAAAATGTTATATTGATGAATTTTAAATGAAATTTGCATGATTTAGGTGCTGGAAAAGGAAAGGGAAGTGCCGGTGCGAATTGAGCAAATCAGTGATCAAGTTGTGCTTATTTTGTGAGTAGATGTTTCAGGCCCTTTAAAGCCTTTTTAACAGCAATAAAATGAGTATTTTGAGTAATGTTTAATGAATTTGAATTGATATTTTAAAATGGTTACAATTCAGCCTTGTTCATACTTGAATTACATGTTTTAATGTTAAGCTTTCAAGATTTTGAATTTACAAGTTAAATGTATTATTTCTATATATCTTGCTTTGTTTTCTGAATTGAAATCATTATAGTTACTTGGTGATTAAAATGATCTTATGCTCAATCTGATTTCACTTTTTGAACTATGATGAAGATTGTTTAATTTTCAATGCTTATTGAACTACAAATACGATAATGTTGTTTTGAGTAATTATTTGGTGAAAGTGGCATTTGTTTTGTGTATTACCACCCTATATGAGTTATTGAATGTGCTGAGATGATATATGCACATTGAGATTGTATTGGTTGTTATTGCGCAATAAACAACAGGGCACTTGATTGCAAGACGGTGAAGGTAGAAGGGCTGATCCGTGCTAATGTAGTCGAAGGGCTAGCCTTCAAGCGTGCATAGAGAGTGAGTTTGTGATGGCCTGTATGTTATGGCCAGGTTTTAATGCTTGTTATAGGGATTGGTTAATACATGTGAAAGGTTATATATTGATGATTGAAAAGCATGTGTTTTATTTTGCTGAGTTTTGAATAAGCTTGAAGG
>CATIWK010369963.1:0-12136 GCA_949634005.1 Mallotus japonicus
TTCTTTTAGATGGTAGAAGACGATATGCAAGGCCAATGCAATTGGAAAGAAAAGACACCAGAGGAGGTCTGGAAGGAGGTGAGGTTTTTGTGCAAGTCAATTTGGCTATGCATATATTTCACTAGATTTCAGTGTGTTCTCTTTGTTTTTGCCTTTATATCTTGCATGTCTGTGACTACTTGAGTGTTTGCTGGTTATGAGGGATTCTGAATTCTGATACTGCTAAATTAGCATACTTAATTCCAGTAATTTAATTTTTTCTTCAAATTACAGACATCATCTCTACATTTTGGTTTTGTCTTAGAATTGGCAATTCGCCTTTGTTAATAAATGTAGGAATGTGTTTTATTGTTCTCTTATTGCTAACTTTAAAATGCCTGATCTTTTAGCTGGTTGATGACTCTGAATGTGAATGCAATTGGGAAGGCAAGACTGTAGAGTGGGCTCATGATATGGTGAGGTTTCGGCACTCAAAGCTCTGTACTATAGGTTTTCCTAGCAAGTCAGTTTGGCTACATATATATATATATATATGTGTGTGTGTGTGTGTGTGTGTGTGTGTTTTGTTTGTTTAAGCTGTTATATCTTGCCTTTGTGAATAATTGCTGGAGGGTTTGCAAGATACTGATACTGCTTGTTGCACATTGGCAAGTATATATAGATACTTCATAATTTTTCTTCTTTCTTTTACAAAAACAGGTAATCAAATGATGTTGAGCATGTTTTCTATCTCTCTGGTTGTTTCTTTGCAAAATAGTGTTCTATTTCATTTGTGGCAATTCTGCCAATATCTTCGTTGGTGAATAATTTGGACGAATCAGATTTTCAAGGAGCTTACGCAGAGAGAATTGAGTTTTCGTTTGACAATATGTGGTTGGTATAAGCAAGGATTGATATTTTAGCAAGGAATGGAATAATGTTGAGTTGTTTTATTCGAAGAAGGGAGACTTGCAAGCTGAAGAGATCTTATGGTTAATCCACTTATCATTTTGATGTCATTGTAGAAGTAACGTGGATTTAGAACATCGTACATTGATTCAACAACTAAAAGTCGGATCGATTCTTTGTGATCCATTCTTTCTTCAAACAGTAGAAACAAAAATAGAACTGTAGTACAGATGGATGCTTGTTTGTAAAAAAAACAGAAAAATAGAGGAATATTATCTCTGTATTTTGTTTTATGCCTTATGATTGTCAATTCATCATCAATTGGGTATGGTACAATTTTTCCTTTTGATTTGTTACCTTCTAAAGTTTTAATTCTTTTAGATGGTAAAAGACGATATTCAAGGCCAATGCAATTGGAAAGGAACGACACCAGATGTTTCGAAGTAGGTGAGGTTTTTGTGACAAGTCAATTTGGCTGTGCATACATTTCAGTGGATTTCAGTGTGTTCTCTTTGTTTTTGCCATTGTATCTTGCATGTCTGTGACTACTTGAGTGTTTGCTGGTTATGAGGGATTCTGAATTCTGATACTGATACTGATACTGCTGATTGTGCATACTTAATTCCAGTAATTTAATTTTTTCTTCAAATTACAGACATCATATCTACATTTTGGTTGTCTTAGAATCGGCAATTCGCCTTTGATGGTAAATGTACGAATGTGTTTTATTGTTCTCTTCTTGCTAACTTTAAAATGCCTGATCTTTTAGCTGGCAGAAGACTGAATGTGAACGCAATTGGGTAGGCAAGACTGTAGAAAGGGGTCATGAAATGGTGAGGTTTTGGCGCTCAAAGCTTTGTATTGTAGGTTTTCCTTCCAAGTCAATTTGGTGTGTGTGTGTATATATATATATGTATTTTCAAATTACTGACATCATATCTACATTTTGGTTTTGTCTTAGAATCGGCAATTTGCCTTTGATGGTAAATGTAGGAATGTGTTTTATTGTTCTCTTCTTGCTAACTTTAAAATGCCTGATCTTTTAGCTGGTAGAAGACTTTGAATGTGAATGCAATTGGGAAGGCAAGGCTGTAGAAAGGGGTCATGAAATGGTGAGGTTTTGGCGCTCAAATATGCTTTTAAACAATAAAAACTTATAATTCTAATAATGAAATGCAATTATTTAGTGTTTAAAATATATCATTTTTAGCACTTATCAACTCCCCCGCACTTGAGCTTTTGCTTGTCTTCAAGCAACCCTCATTCAAATAATAAATAAAACTCATTAGCTAGCTTTACTTGAACAACCACTCTAATCTTCCTTTAATACAAAACTTGATAATTCGAAAACTAAAACAATAAACCGAGGTCAAGGATATAAAAATTACCGGTGAAAAGCAAACTTTCTCATTGAATTCATGAAAATAAACTATTGATTTTGGAGAAAAATGAAAGAAAGGAAAGATCATTCTAGCAAACTTTCTCATTGAATTCATGAAAATAAACTATTGATTTTGGAGAAAAATGGAAGAAAGGAAAGATCATTCTAGTTTCTAGCTAGTCACATTCTCAACATGTAAGGTTCATTTTATGTTTTTATTAAATTGTTTATAAAGGTTTCCCAATTATCGTGATTCCCCACCTTTCTCTACTTACTCAGTGTGGATACCTTTAAAGGGTCCTTTGGATACTCATACTCATTTTAGTTCATTGGAGTAGATAGAGCTCATGCAAATATAATACACTTCAAAGCAAGCTCTAAGAAATTTATTTAGTGAGTGCGTTTTACGCTCTATCTCACTTTATTTATTTCTTTTTTATTTTTATTTTTAATGGTTCCAAAACATGCAAGAATCTACCAACATTGACTAGACTTAATCTTTACTTACAATCATCTTTCTATAACATCAAGAATTTATGTTCAATCGGTCAATAAGAAAGTAAGCACTAAGTTCATTAAAGTTCAAAAATCCTTAACCACAATTTATTCCTCTAGCTTAGCAAATTAAAAATAAAGCTTTAATAGGAGATTATTACACTTTTTCAAGGAAGCGATCGCATAGTGAATCCCACTCATCACATGAATGAGTTGCAAATTCTCAAGTGTTATACAAATGAATCCTAAAGGAAAAATATAATCTCTATGGTAAATAAAAAAAATAAAAAAATAAAAGTAAAAATAAAAAAATATTAAATATGCATGAAATGCACGGTTCCCTTTTTATGCAACTAATTAAATGCAAAAGTTTTAAATATAAAAGAAAATAAACATAAATTAAAATACAAAAAGAAATTAACTCCCCTCTAATGAGATGCGATTGATGGAGTCGAAGATGGAACAAAGACACCCGCAGCCTTGATAGCTTTCCTTATCTTCTTTAATTGTTGTGTTTGATATTTGACAGTTTTATGAAATTCCAAATGTGCTTCATAAAAATTTGCATTGATGCTCAGCTCCATTCTCTCTAAATGATCTTGGAATTTTTGCCAATTAAAGGTCTCTTCTTCCGGTTTCTTCCTCTTAGCCCATTCTTCATTGCTACTTGCTTGTTCACTCTCTTCATCCTTTGAAGATGAAGAATTCTTTTTCCTCAATGCATATTGGCGCAATAGGTAGCAACTCCTAGCGTTTGGCTCTTGCAATGTCATCCAATCCGTTATGACTTCGGCTTTGATAAGGGCCTTGGCATTCAATGTGCCGGTTTTGTATCTTCTAAAACAGCATGTGTCTAAATCTCTACTTGTAAAGTACATTGCCAATCCTTTGACTATGTGCCCTATTGAGATAGTTGCCTTCCTTGATTGCACTACATGACTCAAAGTTTGGAAAACAAAGTGTATACTCGAAACTCAAGTGTTAGAATATAAGCACCATAACATGAATAATTCACTCATAGTTACCCTAAAACTATCATGTCTTCCAAAAATATTATATACCATGAATTTATGCATCATTAGTAATGAATGGTCTTGAATGAATCCACTAGGCATACCTTCTCCTACACCAAAAGTCTCATTATTTGTAATTACCTTCCAAAATCCTTTAGCATTAAAATCATTATGAGGATTGACATATCCTCCCTCAAGAAATCCAAATATTTCGGACATGATAACATGATCAAATCTATATTACTTACCAAAGAATCTACATGTATAAATTTGTTCCGTTTTGTCAATTATTTTGAATGTAGTGTAGAATTCAATTGTAAGTTCATAGAATGTATCATATTTTAAAGTTACAAATTTTGTCCATCCTATTTGATCACACATAGTTGAATATCTTCTTCAAGTCTGACATCATAAAGCACATCATAATAAAAAAATCTAGGGAGTTTAAACTCACATTTTCGGAGAGAAAGAAATTTTTCACCTTCTTCTTCTGAATGGATGGGAAAGAAAGCATCAAATCTTGTTGTTAAATCATAAATTCTTGCACTTCTTAGCATGTTCTTCTCACCACCCATTGATAACTTGCTCTTCTTCTCAAAAGACATGTTAGCACTTTAGAAAAACATTCTTAAAGCAAATAAATGAAATAAAGCACTTAAAAATAAGAATATGAATGCGTTCTCCTGCAGGATTTTAGAGATATATATATATACCACTTAACCTTGGGAATTCCTAAATTCTCAAAGAAAATAAATAAAAATAGAAATAAAAACCCTAATTTGAAAAAGGAAAATTAAATTGTCAAATAAAATTCTTGTTTGCTTAATATTAAAAAGAAAAGAAAATAAAAAATTATTCCTAATTAAATTACTTAGGAAATAGATAATCCTACTATAATTAGGAAAAGAAATAAATATTCTTAGATTTTTTTTTTAAATTTTTGAAAATTTATTGAAAATAAATCCCTCACCCACACTTAGAATCAACATTGTCCTCAATGTTGTGAGGTTATAGGGAAAATGGCCAATCAAAATCAAGTTTTAAAGAAACCAAGTTGGTGTGTGCAATGTATAGGTTGACACGGCTGTGTCACTTGAATGACATAGCAGTGTCTGAGCTCGATTCTGCAGGTTTAATAGGCGACACAACTGTGTCAAATTTAGACACAGTCGTGTCTGATTTGCAGAATTCTACTGCAGAATTGACAAAAGGCATTTTTCACTTATTAACATCTTATGTATTCAATCCAATAATGCTCACAAGTCAATATTAACATGTTTATATAGTACCAACTTGATTCAACCAAAAATTACCTCATTTTGCAAAATTGATAGGCCTAACGCATATTAAATCACATTCACATTTTCACATTCAATGCAAAATATAAATTGAACATGATTAAACACACAAACAACTGAAATTAAAAAATTAAAATTATCCTTATAAACCAAACATAAATAACCAACATAAAACCAAAATATTAAAGCAAGCATTCCACATCTTAAACAACCTAATTTCAAAATACCAAAGTACTTTGAACTTAAAACACAAAATAATAAAGAGTTCATGCAATCATAGGAAAAATCTATCATTTGCTTCTATCAATCATCATTCGGAAGGTGTGGAGGGGTCTTGTGGAAGCTCGAAGCCTTGACTATGGAAATATGCCATGAGGTTGAGATTAAGCGCCTTAACCTCATTTGTCAAACTCTCCATATTGACGTCTAATGCGCCTACTTGCATTTCCAAGTTATTAATTCTATCCGCCATCCCTTCTAAAGTCACTTATTGAACCTCCTTTTCCTCTCATTCTTCTTCTTGTGCCTCCATTTGCTCTTGTTCTTGAATTTGACCATGAGCTTGATCTACAACTCTTCTCACAAGTCTCCAATTGCCATTCACATGCTCAATAAGGCCCATGGAATGCATCATTAGAGTGCTTATCATATCGGTTCCCTTCACCTTATCATACTCCCATCCGGTTAAATCAAATCTATAGTATTTGGCTATTGCCGTCACTATTCCTCTAATCTTGATTGTAGAGGAGTATTTGGTGGCAACATCTTTTAGCTTAAAGGCGATTGCATGGCATATATCTAGCTTGATATCATTCACTATACAAAATAAAATAGTTAATTGTATTTTTGTAACTACCGCATCACCCTCCTTTCTTCCAAAAATAGTGTGAGCCATCAATCTATGAATATATCGGAGTGCGCGAGAAAGGATTTTTTATTTCTTACCCGATTTAGGCTCATAGAGCACTTCCCTTTGGCCGATAATCTCCCTTCAAAACTTATCTCTATTATACTCTATGCTTGCGGGGTGACCACTAGGAAAACCAAGTACTTTGTTCAATTCAAATAAGCCCAAACCGAAAAATTTGTTACCCAACCTAAATAATAGCTTGTTGGCTTCTTCATTAAATTTAAATGAGCTTAAAATTTACAAGTTACTCTAGCATAGGTAGGATAGGTTTTTATCATGAATTGCTCCCAACCCATTCTCCTTAGATACATGCAAAACTCTTTAAACAATCCTACCATCTCTAAAACTGGTTTATTTATATATCTATTTGGTTGCATCTTCCTATGTGTAACATCTTTATACCTTTTTCTTTGAATTTCACTTACAAATTGCATTGTTGTTGGGTATGGGGTCACCTCTCTTTCTTCTTCTTCTTATGTTTGAGGATTGCCCGAGCTCCCTCCATGTATTATTTGTGCTATATTAGCAGGAGGAGGACCAACTTTCTTGGCAGCCCAACTCTTTGGTCTCATCTTGATTATGGATTCAAAAGAAGATTGATTTGATTTTGGTTAGGTTTTTGAGAAAGGGGGCTAGGGTTTCTAAGTATTCTAATGTTCCAAATGATGTTATGATGAATTTATAAGCAATCTCGGGTTATTTTAATTAAGGAAACCAAAAAGTTTTATAAAATGAAACGATCACAGCATGGTGCAATCACGCGACACGGCTGTGTCTCTTAAGTGACACAGCTGTCGCTGTTCGCAAAAAAAATTTAAAATTGATGACACAACTGTGTCTCACGAACGACACAGCTATACCTGATTCGCAATTTCGAACAGAACCATTCGCCTGTCTGACATGGTTGTGTCACCTAAGTGACACAGCTGTGTTTGATTAATAAAAATAAAAATGTTAGCAGTGGGACACGACTGTGTCTGATCCCTGATTTATTTTTCTGCTTCTTTTGCAAACCTTTAATCAAATGATCTTTAATTAATCATTCCTCACCCCTATAAATTGTAGTTTCATTCACGCACAATAATAAAAAATTCATGTTTGTAACACATAACATTTCACACAGATTCACACCTTAATTTCATAATTACTACAATTTATAAAACTTACAGCCCTTTTATTAATGCTCTTGTTAATCCTTTCCTTTCCTCTTAATTTGGTTGTATTAAAGCATCATGTTTCCCTATAAAATAACATGAACTAATAAAAATTAAAGAAGTTAAAATGTTCTAATAAAAGCAAAATAATAAAATTAAAAATAAAAACTAAGTTATAGAGCTTGGTTGAGCCCCCAAGAAGTGCTTGTTTATTAAGGTCATTAGCTTGACCATGGTTTGGACTATGCATTGGTGTCCTTCAAGTAGGCAACTTGATGGAATGCATCAATTTTGCCCCCCCCCCCATGGTACTTCTTTAATCTTTGACCATTAACCTTAAACTTATCTCCTGAAGCATTCTTTAATTCTACTGCCCCTGATGGAAAAGTTTGAATTACTCCAAAAGGTCCTGATCATCTTGTCTTCAATTTCCCTGGAAACAATCTTAATCTAGAGTTGTAAAGCAGAACTTATTCCCCCACTTCAAAATGCTTCTTCTAGATTATTGCATCATGCCACTTCTTGGTCTTTTCTTTGTAAATTCTTGAACTCTCATAAGCATTTTGTCTAATCTCATCAAGTTCATTTAGTTATAACATTCTCTTTTCTGCTGCTTTCTTGAAGTCATAGTTTAGAACTTTAATTGCCCAATAAGCTTTATGTTCAAGTTCCACCGAAAGATGACATGCCTTTCCATACACCAATCTATAAGGAGACATCCCAATTGGTGTCTTGTGTGTTGTCCTATATGCCCACAAAGCATCATCTAGTTTCCTTGACCTGTCTTTTCTTGACTTGCTTACTGTCCTTTCTAAAATCTTCTTTAATTCCCTGTTACTGACTTTAACCTGTCCACTTGTTTGTGGGTGATATGGAGTTGCCATCTTATGTTTTACACCATACCTAGCTAATAGCACTTCCATATTCTTATTACAAAAATGAGTACCTCCATCACTAATAATGGATCTTGGCATTCCAAACCTAACAAAAAGCTTTTTAAGGAATTTACACACCACTCTTGCATCATTAGTACTGCAAGCTTGTGCTTCAACCTATTTTAATACATAATCAACACATACTAATATATATTTGTTACCTCCAGAGGATGGAAATGGTCCCATGAAGTCCATGCCCCAAACATCAAAGATTTCAACTTCTGGAATGTTGTTTGTAACATTTGATCCCTCTTGGTCATGTTTCCACTCCTTTGACATACATCACATGCTTGAATAAACCCTTTTACATCTTGAAAAATTATCGGCCAATGGAACCCACTCTCGAACACTTTAGAAGTTGTCCGTTGATATCCATAGTGACCTCTATAATTCAATCCATGGTAATGATGTAGAATTGATTAAATGTCTTCATTAGGTACACATCTTCTAATCATACCATCATTACATAACTTCCATAGAAATGGTTCTTCCCAAAGATAAGCTTTTTCCTTTGCTGAGTAGTTAACCCTAAAGGTAGTGTTGACGCCAGCGGGACCGACTCGGCACTCTTTGGATCACATACCCTTTTTTCTTATTATGGGAAAATAGAGGGTAGTGAGGGGAGTACTAAAAGAGTTTAGAGATGGCATAAATGCACTTATAACCCTCCACTCAAGCAAGAGAAACAAGAGGAGTCGCCACTCGATATCACCGGAGAAATTATCCGTTTTAGGGACATAGGCAAACTCGGATCCCTTGCTTGGAACTATATTCACCTATTGGATAAAGCATTGGGTTCGGATTTTGATGTCAGTAGGATTAGGCTTTTTGTTCGAGACATCTCCATACCGCCCGGATGTTGAGCATTGCCGACCTTACTTTATGTACAGTGCTTCCAAGAATTATGTACTATTATACATCAACTACCACATGCAAATGTACACAATATATACACACAAGCACAAAACAATATAAGAAAATTGGCACACCTCGTCTGACTTAGCCCTAGATGGACATTTAAAATCAACCATTCAGCAAACGATGTAATTCAGTCCAATTATATTATGCTTAGAATTTTATTTGCTAAAGGGATTGAAAACAATCTCTTAGAAATAATTTATACTATTCCTGTAAAGTATTTAGAAAATAAGAAATTTGCAATTTGATATGTTTATATATATAAGAACTATAACATCATATAATTGGATAGTAGAGGAAATCACACTCTTTAAAACTAGTTTAATACTCATGTTTGTATACTAAAAACATAGTAGTGAATATCATTAAAGTAGTATATAACATGTTTACAAACATTTGCTTTACATATAGTCTAGCCACCACTATCGACTTCAGAATATATTTTTTTACAATACTTATCAAAACAAGATTAAGAAATAAAGAGCAAGACTTCTCTAACGAGGATGTTGGCCAACCTTACTCTAAAACTTCTATCCACACTCACTCAACTCTGTTCACCAACTATCAAGCCCTGTTATTTGAAAACGTTTATAAAATAGAGTAAAATGAGTACACAAATACTCAATGAGCAGATATCACAAGCAGAAAACAACTTAATTAAGTTCACATAATAGGAATCTCAAATCTGAATACTAAAGCATTTCTAGTTAAATTATCTTTTACTTAAAACATCAAATCATTGCTTTCAAAACTTAAACAAAGCTTAGCCAAATCAAACACATGAATATCAATACAACCTTTCATATGTATTAACCATCCCTAAACAAGCATCACAACCCGGCCATAACATACAGGCCATCACCAATTCACTCTTTAGGCACACTTGAAGGCTAACCCTTCGCCTACATTAGCACAGAACGACCCTTCTTCCTTCACCATCCTGCAATCAAGTGCCCTGTTGTTTATTATGCAATAACAACCAACACAATCTCAAATGTGCATATATCATCTCAGCACATTGAATAACTCATATAGGGTGGTAATACACAAACCAAGTACCATTTCTACCAAACAATCAATCAAAACAACATTATCACATTTATGGTTCAACAAGCATTCAAAATCAAACAATCTTCATCATAATTTCAAGAAGTGAAATCAGGTTGAGCATAAGCTCATTTTAATCACCAAGTAACTAAAGTGACTTCAAATCAGGTTACAAACAAAGCATATATTAGTAATACACTTAACTTGCACACTTGAAACCATTATTGTTTCAAGCTTAAATACTTCAAGTAATTCAAATAATAACCAAACTGATTTGATACATTTATTACACATCATTTCAGATTCACAAAACATCATTAAAATCTCATTTTCTTACTGTTATAAAAACAGTTTAAGGGCTTGTATATCTACTCACTAAAATATCCTATAAACACACTTAACTGATTCACCATTTTGCTTAATTCGCACCAGCACCTTCCTTTCCTTTTCCAGCACCTAAAGCATGAAATTTTATTAAAAAATAATCAATATAATGATATCACATACTGATCTAACCATGCAGCCCCCAAATGATATGCATAAAATGCAAACCAACTCAATTTCACAAATCTGACCTATTATCTCTAAAAGGGCTGTTTTAGGCGAAACTTATAAAAATTTCCCAAAATTATAGAGAATGGATTTGAAGCTAAAATTTAAATCAATCTTATATTTTTATGTCTACTACATGCCATACAAATTTCGCTTCATTTGGACAACCATAGAAAGAGTTATAGATATCTAAACACATCCAGGTTAAATTCTCGAGCTGATTGAGCATTAAATTTTTTCCTCTTTTTACACTAACATAGAGGTTGAATAAGATCGAGCTAAAAGAGAAACAGTTTTAGATAACTCTTCAAGATTTCCATATCATCAAAGAAAACTCACTTTGGAGCTTTCTATCTCAAGATATGATTGAAACAATAAGACTGAAAAACCAGCAATTCAGAACCCGAATTCTGCATGTTACAAATCCTAACTCAATTCAACCAAAACAATAAAAATACTTACCAATTCAATCACTTGAGCACTTAAGGATGATAATTAAGGATCTGAAATGACTTTGAACCTTTAAATTCAACTTGTAGTAATCAGCTCCACTTGAAATTTTAGGAATTCTCTCCTCTTTTCTAAGGTTTTTCTTATTTTCTTTTCTTAAGCATAAATGGCTATCCACCTAAATGACCACGACCTTCTTCCTTAAAAGACAAATAAAGGAGGTTTCTAGACTTCACTTAGGACAATTAAAAGGTAAAATACCATTTTGGCCCTTAATGAAATGGCTTTGTCTCCTACTAATCCTTAAGCTTGTAATTGTTCATTCTAGGACAATTTTGTTTCAATTAATTCCATTTCATTCTCAACTTTTCAATTCTCACTCTTTACTTCATTTTTATTCCTAATCCCTTTTATTCTCAAAATTTTACTCATTCTGAGTGTCATCAAAATTCAAAAATTCTCGCTCTTTGATAGAGTACAAATCATGGCTTAACCCGATACACTAGTCTAACTATATATACTAGCTTATACTTAAATGCAATTAATATATATGTAAATGCAATGCAATATGAATGCAAATGTACCTATAATTAGGGTACGGGTGTGACAAAAATGATGTATGGACATGGTAAAATGACATAATAATAGGATGATGCATAATCATGGCATATGCTGAACTAATGCACCTAAATAACACACAAAGATAGAATTATAAATGTAGAAATTAATGGAAAATATAAACATGGCAAATTTACATGTTATGACAACATCACACAAGTATGGCACCAAACATAATGCATGCAACATGACAATATATTATATTATAAACATGCTTATAAAGAAAATAACAAAATCATGTTATGAACAAATGTATGCATGTTAAGTAATAAAAATAAAAGTAATAAAAAGAAATAAATAAAAGAGGAGAGGGATGAGAATGGCTAACACATTTCACGAATATCCTCTCCATGATTGCTCCATATTTCGAGTTTCGGGGCAATAAAACATTTTTATTTGAAAAGTGAAAGAAAAATAACTTTGAAAATAATAAAATATTTAAAGGATAAATTTAGCTTTAAAAGGAAATTAAAATGA
>CATIWK010370026.1:0-25294 GCA_949634005.1 Mallotus japonicus
GAACCAAATGCTTACTTAATTCATTTGTGTCGGAACCCAAAGCAAGCTTGCTAGTATTAAAATTGACCGTACATATTACATGTTTTTTTTTTTGATATAACCGTACATATTACATGTTAAAACTTTAAAGAGCATGGACAGAAATGCATGTGACTGTTCTCTGACTCCATGAGAAGCTAGTAGACCTAATTTGACTAATTCCTTCATAACCTAAATTTTTTTTTCTCAAATTTTTCTACTTTCAACACGTTACAATATCGTCAAATTTATTATATTTTCATTATAATATTTTTTTTATTTAAATGTAAATATTTATCAATCAACTAAAATTGAGTTATATATACCTCTTAAAATTTTTATAGAAAAGGGTCAACTGATCCTACTCCCCTGGACATGCCTCCAGGCTCCAGGCATAACCTTATCATTCATGCAATAATAATATTGTATGGAGTGTTTTTCCTTCCTGGACTTTCTAGTTTTTTTTTTTAACAATAAGAAAATATATTATTACTAAATATTTGGTGATACAAAGAGGAGAGCAAGATTTCTACAACAGAATATAATGACAGTAATATCATAAAATCTTGCTTTAAAAACATATATCACTAAGAAAAAGAAGAAAATCATTTTAGAAAATAAAATAAAAATAGCTACAATAATATCGGTGTATCGGTGCCGCAGGATAGAGGGTAGTTGTTTTGTGGCTCAATAATTTCTTTCAGGTTTAAATTCCGTAATTGAGGTACTCAATTAGTACATGCATTAATGTACCTTTTACTTATGGGGTTTTGAGTTGACAGGCTAATCGATTTTTATACTACCTACTCTCATTGCCTTGGGGCTGTGTCAATGCAGGTGTCCCATGACAAGTAGAGACATTAATCGAGTTGCATTACATAGTGTCAATGCCTAGAATTAGTCTATTGTTAAAAAAAAAAATAAAAAAACGTAGAACTAGAATTAGTCTTTCTTTGTTAAAATATAAATAAATTTATTAAAAACTACAACAATAATAAGTATTTGTTCCATTTCGGTTTGAATTCTTAAATAATAGAAGCTCTTGAATATTATAGACGTTAATTATAAAAAAAATAAAAAAAACTTCTACATTAATAATAAGTATTTGGATTATTTTTACACCTACTTCAATTGTAATAGCTCTCCGTTTGGTCGAAATGATTTTCAAGTTTTTATAATGAAAAAATTAGAGTTTTGATCTTAGATTATCTCTATTTTGTGAACTAATATTTTAGTATAAATCCGTATCTATATGTTATAAACTTTTTTTTTGTTAAATCGGGAGGTCATATGATTTTAGTATTGATGGACTATATAATGGAGTCCTTTCTTTTTAAATCGACGGCATGAATCGAATTCTACACCTTATAATACTTTTGAAAATGAATTATCACTTGACTACTCCGTTGTTGGCTATATTTTATAAAATTTAGTTGTCGAGAATAGGTAAGAATTTTTTACTGATTAATACATCAATTCATTCTGGCCCATTTCTAAGAATTTTGCAAAAACATAAACGAAACCAAAAAAAAAAAAGAGGACAAGTGATTGCTAAATATATATATATACATTCTGAAATCATAACAGGGGGAAAGCCTCTCTCAGAAAGATGATAATGATAGTGATAGATCAAAAGAAGCATCATGTTGATGCTGAGTACAATCTTTGCGATGAAAGTCCATGTGTAGCATGTGAACTGTGTTTCCTTATGATACCCCCAACTCTGCTTGTCCTCAACTCAACTAAGACATTGCACCATCTACATCCTAACCGTACCAATTATTACATATAAATCTCAATTATATGTGTTATTCTGTCTAGTGGGTGCCTCGCTAGCTAGCTCATTCAATCCATCAATCTAGGTTTTTCCTTGACTCAAGAATCTTGGAAGGGTCCTTTGTTGCATCGTGCATGCAGCTTTAATTTGTAGCTTTGGTCACTTATGGATTGTTGAGTGCTCATTTCGTTGCCTTTCATTATCTATATATGTTGATATCAATCGTTTTATTAGTTTCTTTGAAGCTAATTTTGTTCACTAATTAGCTATACGTTATGTTGTTTTACGTCTCCATCATGTATTCGTGATTTTAAAGATTTTGGATTAATTACGAAAGGTTAAGAGGTTGATTGAAAAATGAAACTCAAGATGAAATTTGTAAGGAAGAAAAATGAGCAAATGACACAAGTAATTTTAGGAATTTCGGATTGTGAACTAATCCTACGTCTTCCACCTAACTTATCTCCGAGTTAGGATTTTCAATCATCCACTCTAATCTTATTCCCAAGATTGATTACAAGGTGGTGTTTTCAATGGCTCACACCAAACCTTGCAACCTTGTGTTTTTCTAGGCTCAACATTAACCTTTCACAAAGCGTTTCAAGGCTAACACTTAACCTATTCCCTAGTATTTTTAAGGTTCACACTTAAATTTTTCCACTAGAATTTTCAAGGCTAACTCATAGCCTTTTAAAATAAATGCTTTTCACAAGGGCTTAACACTAACTCAAGATTTAGATAGTTCCTCAATTTTCACTATTCTAACCCCAAGAATGAGTAAAATGAAAAACCTATCTCTATCATGCCCCAACTCTCTTAAGAGTTTGGTTACAAGAGTTGAATACAAAGAAAAATAGTGACAAGAAGTTTAAAAGCAATAAATTTCACAATTAATCTTTACAACAAACTTCCTAATCTTTTCAATGTGTTTTGAGGAGATATTTATAGCTAAAGACTCAAATTCTAGTTGTTGGAGTCATCCCAAATGTCTCCACTTTCTCCTTTTTTATTTAATGTTTTCTTTAACTTTTTGTAAGAGAAATGATGCTCACGATCATGAGGGAAGGTGTCATGATCGTGACCTTCAATTTCATAGCCGTTGGAGCTCTAAAATAGCCATTACAAAGGTTGCTAAAGCATCCCTGCAACACTCAATAACCCACTCACGACCATGACGGGACCGTGAGCAACGCTGCCACTTTTCTTCACTTGGATTTCACTTGCTCGGAATCGTGATTGAGATTCTTACGATCATGAGTGTGATGCTCACGATAGTGAGGAGGATCGTGAGGGGCTCTGCCACTTCAGACAATATGAATTTGGCTCTCTTTTGACTTGTGATGTTTCTCATGATCGTGACCAAGATTATGAGTTTTATGACTCCTAGATGACTTTAATTGGACTTCAAAATATCACCAATTGAGCATAAACTTAAACCTAAATAAAATACACACTTAAACACATATATTAGTAGGCTAAAATTGATTATTAAAGTTAAACAAAGGGTAATTAGAGATTGATCATGCAAAGGTCAACACACTTCTCTTCTATTCTACCACAAACTCCATTATCATATTTTATTATTGATAATACAAAATATTGAAGAGATAAAAGTCTGTTCCAGTGTGGATCAATTTCCACCAAATTAAGGTAACCTTTTTTTTTAAGTTGAGTTGGTGCTACCTATTTATGTGTATGGCTACATCTCTTGTGCATTACTCTGTATTTTTTTATATTTTTCTGACTATCTATATTTTTCCTTAAATTTTATTTTGAAATTATATGAAAATATGTGTGGTTAGCATTTTATTTTAGAGGTGCCTATTGTTGATTCATGTAATTTTCTTTTCATATATATTAGTAATTCACTTAAGTAACTTTTGATTCCATTGAATGTTTAAGTTTGTATTAAGTTACAATTAAAATTTTTGCTCATATATTCTCATAAATTGATTATTAACTTCAATGATTGGTTAATTTTTAGATTTTCATTTATCAGAATTTAGTTATAAACAACCCTAATAAAAACTATTAATTAGGTAACTATTTAGTAATTTATAACTTATTAAAATTATTTAATTAAATGATGTGTGTAATTTTTACATATATTTTTAGTTGAATTTTAATGAATATTATGTAAATTTTTGGAATTAATAGTTATCTTTTAAGAATTTAGGTTTAATTAGGAATAATTTTTGGTTTAGAGTTTTAATTAGGATTTATAGTGTTTTTAGTTTAATTTTAGTTTTATTAGAAGTATTTTTTGTTTTAATTATAATCCCTCTTTTGTAGGTAATTTTGAATATGGATTTCTCAAAAAGTAAGGTTTAGAATGAGCACGGTCATGGAATGGGCGTGTCGTAGCCCGTGTCACTCACTGGAAAAAAAGATAAAGGAGCATGACTTGCATCACAGTCGTGTTGTAGGTTGTGTGCCCTTTTGCTCAAAAGTGAAGATTTGGAGAATGCCAAGCATGGCTAGCGCACGGGCATGCTTTGGATCGTTGTAACCCACAACCATGTTGTAGGTCGTGTGCCCTTTTGCACAAAAGTGAAGATTTGAAGATACAACACGCCTTGATGCATACCCATGTTTTAGGCCATGCGTCTTTCTGGATAAGAAGACCATATTGAAGCATGGGTGTGCTCAGACCGTGTCGGAAAGTCTAAGTTACAACACGATTGGAAGCATGGCTGTGTCACAGGCCATGACGATTGAGAAATCTTCTCCTTGGAGATTTGGATTGAGGAATTCATTGGGGATTAGGTCTTTCATGTAATGCTTATATAAGGGGGATAATTAGGACTTTATAGACAATCTTTAGACATTTTTAAATTACAAACAAAAACTCAAGGAGGCAATCAAGAGATTTGAAGATTCAAGCATTCTAACGAGTTTTTTTATTATTCTTCTTCATTCTCTTTTATATTTGAAGTTTTTATTAGTGCCATTAAAACAATGTGTGGCTAAATTGCTTTTTAGGGTTTGGAGTTGGAGTAACTTTCTAGGTTGTGATTGAACACATTATTTATTAATTTGATTTTCAATTAATTTTATGAGTTGTGCTTATTTCTTGCTTTCAATATTGGATCCAATTGATTGCATGTTTATGGGTAAGTTAACTAACAAGAGTTAGGGGAATTTACTAGCTTAAAACTCATAGGACTTAGACCACTCAACCATGAGAGTAGGCGAGCTCTTCAGGGGTAACATAATTAGTAAGGAACATTAATGAGTTTTGATTAACCTTAAATCACGAGAGTAGATTATATTTTAATCTTAATATTCTTAACTGAACTTAAGAGAGTCGTTAAGTAATTTAAAACAATTAATTACCCTTAACTGAAATTAATAGATTTAATAACTTAGGTGTTCATGATTAGTCTAGAGTAGTGAAACAATTTCCAAGCTCTATGTTTTGATTAATTGATTTTCTTTTAAGTTTTATTTTCTTATAATTTCATATCTGATTTCTTTGCTCATTTAATTTTATTTTCTAGCTAAGAAAATAAGTAGAAATATTAGTAATCGATATTCAATTCTCATGAAAATGATATCTTTTTGTACTATAATTCATGATCCGTGCGCTTACGGGTTTTGACACAACACTAACATATTTGAACTATTTATTTTATTTATATTTTAAAATAATTAAATAAAGCATTTATTAGTTTGCAGTCTATGTATCGCACGGATTCACAACTAATTAAATTAATTAGAGTACAATAATTTTCAATACTGGTGATTTAGAATAAAAAAATTATTTATTACTGCTTGCTTATCATTATGAGAATTATTTATAATAATTATTTTCACCAATTTTAGTAAATATAAAAATTTACTCAAAATTTCTGAAATCCTCATCCGACACATAAAGATGAAAAAACAAAAAAAATCAACAAAATTATATCTAATTGACTCAAGAGAGGTAATGCACTTGGTAAATTTTTTTAGTTAGTCAGAGATATAATCCTCTTAGAACACACTTCAGAAATTTTACTCATAAATGGTTACTTACTTTTATAGTTTGTATATATGAATTTTAAATAATAAAAAATTGTTTGTTATACACTTATACAGATTAGTAAAGTTATGAGGTGTGAGATTGAATTCCCGCTTTCTTCTAACTAGTAACAAAATTTGACAAAGAAAAAAATTTATTTTATAATGGGTGATTGAATGGGGAAATTTTTCTTTTAGCAATTGATAAATTCCCCAACAATGAGCAGCAATTAAAAAACAACCTTTGATGACTTATTCAAATATAAAATATTTAGAAAATATATAAAACAGTATTGTATAATTTTTTACTATAATAATTTTTAATATGTAATTCCGCCATTAATAATTTCAAGTATATTACAAGGATATCATCATAATTAGTGATGTAGCATCGAAGTATTAATTTTTTTGAAAAAAATATAGAAACACTCCTAACGTTATGTTCTAATCTCACATCTGTCATTAATATTATTCAAGGTATAAATACACTCTTATCATTTTGAAAACCATACATTTTAGCCTTTCTAATAAACGATGTTTAATTTCACTGTTAGTAGGGTCCACTATTTCTGACATTCATAAAAAAAATATTAGGTCAAAGTACATTTTTGCTCATAACATTTATAACGAGGAATAAATTTGCCTTAAAAAAAATTTAAGAACATTTAAATACAAAAACTTTTCCAACAAAACTAAATTCTAATCTAATAAAAATGTTAAATAACCATTTATTCTTTATACTCGTGGAATCTACTTATGATACTAAAAAGAATTCACATCTAATTAATTTTTATGGAATTTTTTTAAAAAATATATTATATAAATCCAGTCCATCCTATTTCAAAAAATAGAGATATTTAAATAGAAGACACTCATCTCATTCTAAATAAAATTTCATTTTTTTCACTCCCAAAAATAAAATAAAAATATATTTATTTTTTTATTTATTCATCTCATCCTATTTCTAACCTTTAAATAAATATTTATTAATTTTTATTTTGAAAGCGACTAAAAAATAAATCTATATAGGATCAAATGAAACTTTTTATTTAAAAGTTTCTAATTTTTTTAAAATGGGATGGAATTTTTTAAGAAATTCCATAGAAATTAGATGTAAATTCTTTTATAGTATTGTGTTAGTATTAATAGTTTTGATAAGTATGAAAAATAAATTATAATTTAATATTTTTTGGATAAGGAATTTAAATATTTTTTGAAAAAAAAAATTATATATTCTTAAATTTTCTTTAAGGGTAAATTTGTTTTTCTTTATAAATGTTAGGGGTAAAAATGTTCCTCTATCTAATATGTTTCTTTAGGCATGTCAGAAATGGTATATTCCACTAATAGTAAGAATAAACACCGTTTATTAGAGAGACTTAGATATGTGGTTTTCAAAATGATAACAGTATATTTGTACCTCAAAAAATATTAGTGGCAAATGTAAAATTAAAATAAAACTTTATAGATGGTTTTGTACCTTTTCCTTAATTTTTTTTATATGAATGCCCCTAATGTGATGATAATATGATACTAGCGCATCGATGATGTGTTGTCTCTTACACATCATATAACAATGTAATTTCAATATAACTCAAACTAGGTATAATACATCCAAGACCTCCTATACTTGACATAATTTGTCAGTTTGATACTTGAACTTACAGTTTTGTCATATTAACACATAAACTTGCCTAAAATGCACTAATCTGATAGCAGTTTTTAGTCAGTCAAACCCTTAAGATGTGGCATATATTGATTCATTACTCCATGTCACGTGTATTGACAGAGGTTTGAAAATTGCATTTTAGGTGCGTTCAAGTATTGAAATGACAAAACTATAAGTTGATATGTTAAACTAACAAAAAGTGACAAGTTATGTTGCACGGACACAGATACGGAGATACAAACACTGAAAAACGACTTCAAATTGAAGTTACTGCCTTCTAAATTGAAATGTCTAAGTAACATGTATACGGAAAAATAGGAATACGGATACGGAAAAATGCAAACTCACTAAAGTGTTCGTGCAACATAGGTGACAAGTACAGAAAACTACATATGTATATGTCACTCAAACTGCTATTGCTAGAAATCATTTGCATCAATAAAAATTATATAACCAAAATTATTAAATATGAAATTACATAATTTTTTGTGTGATTTATATATATATATATATATATATATATATATATATATATATATATATATATATACATACACACACATACACCATTAATTGATATTCAAAGTTCAATAAATTTTGACTAATCTAGTTTGACCCAGATATAACTACAAGAATGGTAAAAATTTGCTAACAACTAATTTAATACGACTGTATATATCATAATTCAAATTTAAAATATGATTTAAGTAAGAACAATTTATTGTCAACTGATTTCAAAAGTTGTTAGAAATATATATGGCTTTTAGCTATTCGCCCAAAAAAAAATACCTGGCTTCCAGGTGGTACTCAAAGTAAGCAACTCATTCTTACAAAAGCAAAAGAAAAAAAAAATGGCAACGTTTAAGGAAAAGAACAGGCAGATTTAAAGATTGAAAAGAACAAGAGATTAGAGGCCCATAACCATAACTACGATCAATGTGGCATAGTACAAAGCAACATAATACCAACACGACCTTCAATTGATTGCTTGCAAGCCCACCTAAGATGGGTCATGTTCTCCACCTTGGTGCAGCTTTGTTAACATCAAAGACACCTTGGTGCTCTCTTAAATTAATTCTTGGACCACAACCTTTTATCCCTTCTTTCTCACTAAAATTTTAATTTTTATAGGATGCCCTTTGGCTATGCCTTGATGTCTCTATTCATTATATTTATTTATCCACCACCAAGAAACAGACTGCTTATTTGACTGCTACACTTCTCTTCACCAAATAGTCTACACCAAATGGTGCATTTGGCTTTGAGTCTTATTTTAAATTTTGAATCCAATATTGTTTCTATCTCGATACAAAAATAATAAATACATACATCATAGTGTATCACATTTAATATTTAAATAAATATTTTATATTTATCGAAATCGAAATGTTGAAATGACATATTTATTGCATATCATGTTCAATTTCAAATTTGCTTAATGCAATTGGTGTATAATTGGGGGTGATATTATTGTGGAACATTGCCAAAATATGTTTCATTTTCAAAGAAAATGCTATAGATATAGTTATGTGCTGCCAAGTCATTGTTGGACCACAAATCCAATGTGGTGGGGTTGATTTTATCAACCAAAAGAAAATTAAAAAAAAAAATTGTGAAGGGCCATTAAAAGATTGGTGAAAGTGTTGAGACATATGATCAAATTGTTGAAAATAGAGTTGGCTCAATTCCAACTGATTTTCTTTTTCATCCTTTTTGGGCTTTGCTTGTCTTAGGTTTCAGGGCTGAACCCATAAGATAAAACCCAACACACCAAATCTCCAAGACTCCATTTTTTTTTTTGGGCAATAGGAAAATGCACAGTAAAGTACAAAAAGCCCTTTTTGATAATATATATATATATATTTTGGTCAAATGATAAATTTTTATCATCATGCCAAGGACATGAAATTAATTTATTTCATTGGCTCAAGTCACTTCATTGTTGCCCCCTATCCAATTTCAATTTTTTAAAAATTATTTAATTAATTTATAATTCTTATTTTATAAATTTTTTAAACTAATATATTTAAATTTTGTTATTTTATTTATATTTTAAAATTAAATATATCATTAATTATTTGTAGTTACAAAATCTCCAACTAATTCAAACTCAACCTATAAATTTCATATGGGAAATAAAAAACTCTACCGGCAAATTAATATAGTAATTTTTAAAATTATTTAGTAATAAAAAATAATTAATTTTTTGAATTTACAATTATTATAGTAATAAAAATCTAATTATTTTTAATTGAATTGTATTTATTAAAAAAAGGGGAAAGGTCCAATTTGCATCCTGGGTTTGTGACCTAGAAACACATTTCACCTCGTGTGTTTTTTTTTTTTTTTTTTTTGTCTAATTAGAACTCGACATTTTCAAAATGAGTGTAAAAAACACCTTGCCGTTAACAAATAACTAACCACCGTTATTTGAAGTCTATGTGAACATTATAACTAATCAACTACTGCCTACATGTAAAATGTAGGTCCTGTTCTTCCCAATAAGGTTTTTGGAGAGTTTTCAAGGGATGGAAAGAAAGAAAGATCTACTTTGCACCCACATACAAATACTCCTACAACTCATACACTTATGTTGGAGAGTCCCCACAAATAAGAAGCAAAAGAAGAACACCAGCTTGGTATATGCAAAAACAACTCATTGCTTATATACTTTATATGCAGAAAACAACTTGCACATGCATGAAACCTGAACAGTTAAAGATTATACAGGTGTGATAGAATTCTTTGGCATGGAAATAGGATCAACTAACTTTCATATGTATGTTGGGAATCACAGTTTTCTGACCACAGACCTGTGTGCTCAACAGTCATGGTGGGTATAGAGATCAGCGAGGACGGATCAAAGAGAGGATCATCAAGCTATGAGATGGAACCTCTTATACCTCTTTTTCAAACACAAAGGGCATTGAGAATAATTCAAAAATATTGACTTATTTCCATGAATCATTATATACAAAACCAATCATCAGAAGACATCAATTTAACAACTGATTTGAGAACCAATCATCAAATTAATTACATTCAAGTTGTTAACCATGATAGTTATCAAAATAACATGGACATTTCCCCTTTCCTACATAGACATTTTCGCAAACATGTAAAATGCAATATCTGATTCAGCAACTTCTTCATTTATACTTCGTTCTTCATTTAAACGAACAAAAACACAAAACCCATGAACATAAGAACCTAAATCTATAAATGAAACAATAATCCTAGGAATCTAAGCTCTCTCACCTTTGATCCTTTGAGCCACAACGACTGTCCTGGCGTTGAGCTCGGAAATTGTTCTGTGAAGGAACAGAGACAGCTTCAAAGACCAATTAGCCATTATCATGACGAGGCCTCATGTGGAGGGAAGCCCCATCAGGTCTAGGCAGTGAAGAAAACGGAGGAGGGAATGCTTTGGTGATAATTTATTGCTAGCTGCTGCAGGATTATACTTTGCCACACGCCAATCGTTCTATCTTTTTGTTCTTCTGCTTCTTCTTTGTAGGTTGTATCCGAGACTTTTAGTGCATATTTCAAAGCTCTTCTTGCTCGAAGAACTTGCTGATCTTTTAATAACATTTGGATATAAGCAGGTGAAAGAGTTTTGGTTGACACAGTTTTCTTGAGTGAAGAGAAGCCATGTTGGTATTGTCATTTCTTAGAAGACATAGATGTGACCCACGTTTTACATGTAGGCAGTAGTTGATTGGTTATAATGTCCGCATAAACTTCAAATAACGGTGGTTAGTTATTTGTTAACCGCAAGGTGTTTCTTGCACTCATTTGAAATGTCGAGTTTTAATTGGAAAAAAAAAAATATACAAAGTGAAATGTGTTCCAAGGTCACAAATATAGGGTGCAAATTATTCCTTTCCCCTTAAAAAAAATATATCTTTTGCAATTCCCTAAAAAAAATATATTGCAAACTTGTACTAATCTCTAGATAATAAAAGCCACAATTAATTAAAATATTAATCAATCAACAACCATTAAACGAAGAAAAAAAAAAAGCCCTTTTTTAACAGCAGGAGACTATAGTGTCACTGTTAACACCACCGACATAATAACCGGCAAGATCCAAACCGTTCAGTAGTCTTACAAGGCGACAGGTGTCGCTCTGAGGTAGCACCGTCACGCTCTCAAAATACCCAACCACAAGAAATGAATTCGATATTATTATTATTATTATTTTTTTCGGTCTTTCGCTCGCTTGCGCTTGCAATAGGAAGAGGAAGAAGAAGAGGTAACAATACAAGAACAACAGCAATAGCTACAGCAACAGTAGCGGATAAAATTCATACCCACATGTCCGAGCAGTAATTATGAATTTTTTTATTCTTTTAAAAATGGGTTTTATTTGTTCTTTACGTTTCTATTTTTTTTATATGTTTCATTGGTATAGTTTAGTTCCTCTGTTGAAATTTTTTCTGTGGTGTTGTTGTTGTTGAAATTGGTTTAGGTGAAAATGGAGAAGGAGACTTCGACCAATGAGGATTTCTCTTTAGAGCTCCCAGCTCCTTCTGGCTGGAAAAAGAAGGTATCTCTTTGTATTCATGAATGTGTATATATGTTGATTTTTTTTTATTTTGTGGTTTTTTTGCCTTAATTTCGCTGAATTTTCTTGAATTGCTTGTGGGTTTTTCTGGGTTTTTGAAATTAGCTTGTGGGTTGTTTTTATTTTTCATTTTTATTATCTGGTGTAATTTGCTTTCAAATATGAGTAATTTTCTTTGAAATTTTCTAGGGTTTTCTGTTACTGTGTTATTGTTTGCCCTAGACCTAGAGTAGTATGAGTCTTGCTGATTATTCTTCTGTTCTTGTGTTTAAGGGGTGCAATTATAGGTTTTTGGAATGCGATAACTTTTTGCAGTTGACATAAATAGAATAGTACTGATATATTCCATGTCGTTACCTGGATATCGTTATGTTACCTTTATTAGTTTGCAGTAAATTAAAGTTTCTTGGGGCCCTTAACTTTGGACATTAAAATTGTCCATATATGTACTAAGTAACCTGTAAACAAATTAATGCATGATCTTGTTTTGATGATTTCTTTTAATTGTTGGTAGTTTTTTGAGTGGGTTCTTCATTGCATTTCTGGTTTAGCATATATGGTTTTCATCACGTACAAATGTGATTATTTTGCCATGTCAACATGGTGAACTTTGACATTAGCTGAGTTCAAGTTTATGTGCTTTGAATCTTTGATGTTAGCTTCTGCTTGATTAATTTCATTATTATGTTTGAAAGTTTTCTAAGAGGTTTTTACTTAAAGGGATTAACTTTTGTGGCTGGTAGGGATTTCCCCATTTTTAAGGATGGTTCTAATTTTTTTAAATTTTTTTTCCTATTCCTCTTCATTTCGATGTGAATATTTTATTAATATATTACTCAGTTGAACCCAACATTGGAGATGAATATGACAATAGACTATGTAAAGTCAATTTTAAGAATTTTAAGGTGCTTTGGATTGCATGAAGGTGCTTGGATTTTGAGCTCAGACATCTGTCTTCTTTTTAACTTCCGAAGGTGCTTGGATTTTTTTAATATATGTATTCCTTTGTATTAATACGGTTTTCAAATTTATGTATTCCTTTGTCTTAATGGGGTGAACCAATGTGTTTGGGTTGAAGTAGCTTGCAAATTGTTCTTCTTTACAATTTATGAGTTCTAACTTAGGTAATTTATAGTTGGTTCTGTATAACATTACTTTTCTAGGTACTTTAACAATATGATGTAGTTTTATATTAAAACAAGAAAGGATCAAATCAAGTGTAAACCAGTGAACTTTGACTTCAGCATATATATAACATGCAATGCTTCAAATGGACAATTACTGAAAAATTTGTCCTCCATCTGCCTCCTAAACATTCAATTGATGCAATAGCATCACTTAAGACAGTAGTTAAACAAACCAAAAATATGCAATTTCAATAGCCAGAATTCCAGACAAAAAAAAAAAAAAATCCACCTTGCTGCTTTATTTAAATTCTATGATGCCAAAAAAAAAAAAAAGCACAACCCGTGTAATCACATATCATGTTGCTCATATCTACACCGGTTGCTACAATAAGAAGTATTAAAAAAAAAAAAAAAGGGAAATGAGAAAGCTTTAGATTATTAATTAGTTTATTGATTCAGACTGACCTGATAGTTAGAAGCCAATGTTGGTTAAGAGTAGCTCGTCTCTGCACATACAAGAAACACACCCAGATGGGTGTTTATCTATACAAGACTGAGACTGTGAAGTTCCTACATCTTAATACAAACTCTTTTATTTCTAATCAACTTCTCACTCAAACGGAGTGGAATCAAGTTTGCTGTGATCTAGGGCTGAGTTCAAAAAAGCAAGCATATATATAACAGAAAAGATACAACATGAGCAACAATGAACAGAATACAAAAAGCAAATGAATCTATCCAAAAAAAAAAATGCTCAATGAAAATTTCATAAAAATTCAAATCAGGACAACCTCCTCTAAAAATGGCTACTTTGCAATTCATGTGGTTTCTCTCTTCTAAAACTACAAATTAAGATAAATCCAAATAGAGAGCACTGCATACATTAATTTGATAGAAGCAAAAATGCCCAAGTCTTCTAAAAACTAAAAATTGAAGCAGAAGAAGCTAAAGAAACTGAAGGTGAAGAGAAATAAGAAAAGAAAAGAAAAGAAATTGAAGGTGAAAAGGTATAAAAGAAGTTGCAGAAACTGAAGCTAAAGAGGTATAAAAGAGAGGAATAATGAATCAATGCCCTTTAATATTTAGTCTGAATTTGAAGGACTCTAAAATTGAAGGTTGGTCTATGGGCTCAACATGTGTTACAATTTCAGCATGCCACATGTCAAAATTATAGACAATAATATGTAGTGCTCAGCTTTATATGTTTATATAGAAGATTACTGTTATTGCTTGGTGGTAGTTTAATTGTGTTAGTCAAAACACATGCTTATTTTGGTTACATGAAATTGGTATAGATATGTCTGTATCTGTCTTTGAAGATTCCTGTTGTTTATGGATTTGTGATATTGTTATTTAGCAGAATTTCTTTGTGGTCAAATTAATGTCCAGATCTTTTCTTCGTATGCTAAACTTTTCATGTGTTCTAACTTATGATCTTTAACTTGATATATCTCATAAGTAAACGATAAACAAGTTCTGACACGCCATGATTTTTCGTTACATTTGAATTAACATGAACTTTATTTCATCAAATGCATCTTATTATGTTCCTTAAGATTTTGTTGCAAATTTCCATGCTGGTGTCACAAAACCTTGTGTGCTTTGAAACAAGGAGGTTTCCCTAGGGGTTTTGGTCCCGCTTTCTTTTACTGGATTCGAGTCAAGACATGGCTGAAATATTTTGAGTTGCCGCTGAGGCTTGCATCCTTGAAAGGGAGAAATGGACAAAAATAGATAGGTCATTTTATTATCTCTTACATTTCTTCCAATTATTTCTTTTCTAACCTTTAGAAAACAAAAGTAGAAAATCCAATTTAATGCAAGTATCAGTGTTTAATATGGAACTTTCACTTCTACAAGTCACAGTCATTGCAAAGAGAAGATCTGGTAAAGAATTAAAAACTGCCCCAGTCACTAAATGATCATGTGGTATTATTTTAGTATTTCCTATCTCTTAGAAACTTAATATTTATACATGTTTTTGTGATGAATCAAGTCTAAGTTTGCATGCATATTCACATTAGAGGAATGTCGGAAAGACATTACCTTGACTTTTAAACATGGCATGGATTTTGATAGTATAATTTTTTTTTCATTGCTAATCTTATGTATCTATTTTCGTTCATTGTTGCTTTATGATGTAATTGGGAGAGAACTTCATTATCTTGTCTCCGCTATTTGGACTCAAAGAAATTGATGATGAAATGAAAGTTCTTACTAAATGAACAAAATCTATAGAAATACTTTGGCCGGAAGATCATCGTGAGATTTTTGTTAGCTACATCTTGTCTTGATTTTATGGCCTTGATAATGTCCAATAGTGAATAAGATTGTACTATTTTGTTTTATCTTTCCAACAATCATTGTTTTCTCAAGATTTTTGTAGACATTTGTTGAGATGTAATGAACTTGTTATATATAGCCATTTTCAGGATTAAGATAGTCAAAAAGGTGAGGGATAATAGTGATAGTGGATGAAATGAATGTGCAAAAGGCTCTCCTAGTAAAATGTTTAGGGTCCAAAAACAACTAGGGATTCATTTTGATGAAATGGAATTTCAATTTCTTTTTACAACTGTGGTGTGCAAGGCTGTTGCATAGCATTCGTTGGTTATAATATTTCTTGCATAAAAAAAGTGCACATAACTGAGGATGGGATAAGATTGCAAATGTCAGAGCTCTTTCCTATTTTGCATTGCATTTCAAATTACATTAGGGGTCTTTCTCATGTAATGACTCATATTTTTTTTTTTGAATTTATTGAATTCAGACTCCTAAATCCTATTCAATCATTTAACTGTGCTGTATTCTTAATTGTAAGCATTACATCTCGTCATGACTTTCACTCTGCAAACCATGTACATGGTCATTTTATCTTTCTTCCACTTGAGCCGCATCACTAACTGTTATGATAGATATCATATTTTCAATCATTTTAAAGGAATTCTTTTATCTTGTCCTTGAGCGGTGCTTTATGTACTAAGCAGACTAGCAAAGAAACTTTCTGAATCTTAAAGAATTTCCCTGACATAAATGTGGTCGTGTTATTCTAGCTTTGTATTCTAGTGTATCAAAGTATTAGCTAGCGTCGCAATTATCTTCTAATCATGTGTGTTTGCCAATCCTTTCAGTTGGTTTTTTTTTTTTTGACTCTTTACACCCTCATTTTACTTCTCCAATATGTGGTGTATACTGCAACAACAATTGATTGTTTTCACCAGTCACAACTATGCCTGTATACGATAATGTCTATTGAACATCAGGGAGGCTGTTGTTTCTGTTATGTGTCACAATTGGAAGTTGAAGAAGATTAAGGAGCCTTTTTGCAGATTCTTCAACTTTACTCATCAGCTTCCAGATCTAAAATCAAGCAGGCAGATAAATTGTAATATTTTTAAAACCTTTAGTGATTGATCAAGGTAGCTTGACAACTTGATTCAATTCCATTATTTTCAATAACTATATCTTTGTGTGACAATTTATTCTATAGTTTTGAATTTTCATTCCACATCTTTCAATCTGTTCCAGAAGGTGTAGAACACAATTCCGGAAACATATATTGGACTGTGATGTTATAACTATAAAATGCATTCTTGTGCACTTTTTTTTTTTTTTCATGAAGATTCAGTGGTCATAATAGTTATATCTATGCCTGGAACCTTTGATTAGAAATTTCCATGTCCAAAAATTTCTTAAAATTGCACGTTTCCCTATTCTATTTTTTGGTTTGACTGTCTTAGTTATATCTAGGCCTGGAACCTTTGAGTTTATAACTTGATTGTTTGTGTTTGCCTACAGTTCATTCCTAAGAAGAGTGGCACCCCTCGGAAAAGTGAGATTGTATTCACTGCCCCAACAGGGGAGGATATCACTAGCAAAAGACAGTTGGAACAGTACCTCAAAGCACACCCTGGAGGTCCAGCTGCATCTGATTTTGACTGGGGCACTGGTGAGACCCCTAGGCGATCAGCTAGGATTAGTGGGAAGACAAAGGCAGCTCCAGCTCCAAAAAGTGAACCCCCAAGGAAACGAAGCAGGAAATCTTCAGCTTCTAAAGAGGAGAACAAAGAAACTGAAGTGGAACCTGAAGGAGTTGAGAAGACGAAAGAGATTGACAGGCAGGAAGCTGGAGAAACTGAAAAGCATGATGCAGAATTAGAAGCTGGAAAGGAGCATGAGAAAGAGAGTCAGGGAGAGAACAAGGGTATACAGCAAGATACTGATGCGAAAACAGAAGTAACTCCTCCTGAAGAAGCTAAAGCTGGACAAGATGGTGATAAATCTAATAAAACTGAAGAGGAAAAAGGTGGACTGGAACCTGGACACACTAAAGGAACATCTGAATTTCCAGGAGAACCTGGAAAAGGTAAGGAAATTATAGAGGGTGAAATGGTTCAAGAAAAGAATGAGAAACCACAGGTTGAGGAGCCCAAAGAACTCGTGTCTGAGGAACAAGATAAAGCAGGTGCAGCCATCAATCAGGAGAAGCATGAAGGTGAAGGACAGGACAACGAAAAACATAACAGAAGTTTTTTTGAATTTGAAGGAGAGGTAAAGGGTAAAGAAACAGTGAAGGAAGACAATGAGAAACTCAATTGTACAGGTGTCGGTGAGATAAATGAGAAGGTGCAAGAAGTAGTTGAGAATGGGAGTAGTGATGGGGATGCCAAACCTTGAGTTAGTGCATCAAACTGAATGATTTAGTGGTGGCTTCTTCTCTTTCTGACCTTCTTAGGTTGCAAAGGACTTTGGATGACAGTAGCTTTAATGCTGTAATAGATAGCTATCTGATTGTTAATTCAGACATTACTTTATAACAGGTTAGATGTATAATGTAGCAACCTTTATTATTATGCTTCTAGCATGCACTAATCATTGTATCCGTATGATATCCTATAGTGCTGTTGTAATGATCTGCAGTTCTGTAATAAGTCGCCATTGATGCGATGGTTTATGGCAAGTTCTTTGTTCTGTGATGAGATTGAGAATTATCAATTGCTTTTTCTAGTCATATATTCTATAACTAACTGAGTTGTCAGGTTATGCTAGACAAATTTAGAGCATGGCGCTATCCTGCTCGAGAAAACTCAAATAAACAGCATGTGAAGATAGATAGGTGGTGGTGAATGTTGTGAAAATATATGATATCTTCCTGGTTGATCCTTTCATTTCATATTCTGTGTACAATTCTACAAATGATGTTGGAGAGTATCAGGAACTGGAGTCTGCTTCCAATTTTTTTGATGGTTACAGCAGGTAGAATTGGAAGATGAGTTCCGCACAAACTGCCTTGATGTCTGAGGGCCATGAGGTATGAGAACTATTTACCTTTTACGTGCCTCTTGCAGTGCTAAGAAGAGAGGCATAGCATTTGGTTCAGGATTCGTGGTGGGTGCTGTTAATTCATTGATCAAGGCCATAATGCTCTTCTTGAATTCTTTAGTTTGATTTATTAGGACCTTAACCCAACCAAAAAAAAAAAAAGCACAAGAAAAGGAAATAAATGAGAACAAATGTTATTACTTTGTAACCGAAGCTCAAGAAAATTGAGCAAAAAAAAATACAGCTCTTGCTCAAGAAATAGCCTGTTGATCTCCAGTTTCAAGTGACTACAAAAACATCATCTGGCCTCTCCTTAAAGACCTTTTAGCTGTTCGACCAGCCCTGTCAGGGTTGTCCATTTCTCAAATGCAGTGGCTGATGACACAAAAGCAGTTTTGGAGGATTCAATGTCATTTTTAACAACTGCAAAGTGAACAGGATAGGTCAGTCTGCAACTGGCACTTCCTCATGGTAATGTAAAGCAGAGATTAACATGGTGAAAAGACAACTAAAAAAAAAAAAGCACCTGATGAAATCAAAGAAGCTAGTGATGAATTGAATGTATCCACCTGATTCTTCTCTTCAGGACTAGAGCTCAGCTGTTGCCAAATACAAAAAGCAATCAGTCACTGTTATACAAAAGGGTCCATGATATATAAAATCTGAACTAGAAGAGTCAGCTGAAATGAAAGTTTTGCTTCAGGTAATTATTTAGCTTAGTAGGAGGGCTTTTAGCAACCTTAGAGAAAGCTAAATTAGCCTTTTGGACCCATTCTGTGTCAACGCTTCCACCAAGAACTGAATTAGCTGTAGATAGATCATTCTTTTCTATAGCTTGACCTACTTTGCTCAGCTTGTAAACTACATCTTGCAAATATCCTGCAGCAGATTTCATTGCTCACATCTAATACAACATAATGTCACAATAGAATCATTATTATTATAGCAGAAATTGACAATATAGCAAGAATGGCCTTAACCTTTTGTTTTCATTAAAAAAATAAAATGAAGATATTTTTAAGTTGATTTTGTTTTTGTCAAGACAACAAAATCTGAATCCATTCTGTTATTTGGGTATTAAACAAAATGATCAAACTTCATACCTTCAGCCAAATTCCATAGTATTTTACTAACAATAAAGGGATTGGGATGCCAATATACAATTAAATTTTACAACATTTGGATTATAAGACAGACATTCAATCATTCGCTCTAACATACTAATGCAGTATTTTTTTTTTTAAAAACAAAAATGTATTAAAAATTCTATAGACACTTGACTGTGCTTATTACTTTAACATCATTAATGATAAAAACAAAAAATCTTGGAAAACAAAAGACATGGAATTCAATTAATTAGCACAATTTGAGATAAAAGAAAATATACTTTTGTATCTATAGCGTGAGATTTGAACCTTTTTCCTTGTTGGATGAATTAATGACACCTTGTCTTTCAATTCTCTTCTGTCTATCCTTTTTCACTTTCTCCATAAGCTCTTCATCATCATCAGGTTCAAGTATAGCTGCATTGGCACTTGAATTGCCCCTACTACTCAATGAGAACACAAAGCTGGTAATGAAGCAAATGGAGAGACTTCTTTTGGTTATAATTGGAGAAGGAGGTGGTGATTTGCATAGTACCATATGCCCCCTTGCATTGTTTTTTTGTGCACAAATAGGTACTATTGTTAGTGAAGATGATGATGATGATGATGATGATGAAGATGATCGTAGATTAGAAAAGATGAATGATTTTGCAGTTGACAGAAATGTTGTTGCCATTTTTTTTTTGGTGGGAAAATTATGTTAGAAGTAGTTGATAATTTGGAAGTGTGCTTGTAGTACTAGAGGATAAGGTTGGTGGATCTCTTGTAATCTGATCCAGCCATTTCTTCATTGCTTAAGGTTATTCTTGTCATCTGATTTCTTGTATTAAAGTTTTCTTTCACAATTTTTTTTTTTGAATTTGTGCTTCTTAAAAAAAAAAAAAAATTTGTTCCAAACTTGATTAATATTTTATTTTTATAATCTATTTTGACTGGGTAGGAGTAAATTTATTAATTATATGGTAAGTGTAAAAATTAATAAATTAAGAAAAAATATTGTAAATTTTCTGTTTTTATTGATAAATAATTAACATTATTCATATGTCACATCAGTATGATGGCTAGTAGAAAATTCTTTCATCTCCTGTCAAAAAAGAATTTCTATATATATATATTCTGAACCTAGTAATAATATTTGCATGTAATTTAAGTCTTTCAAACCTATTTAAAATTTTAATTTAAATAGAAAATTATATAAAAACATTATATTACTATTAACAAAACAATTTTAACCTTGAAAAACAATAACAAGTAAATAAAATAAAATAAAAATTATAATTTACAGTTATAACACATTTAAGTTATAAATAATAAAAAAATATTACCTTTGTGTATTTGTAATCTGTTTATGTAAGTAGATTTAGATAGCAAACACTACAACTGAACTCAAATCTCTGTCATAATTGCAGGTCAAACATAAATCTTAAGTAAGGTAATTAAAACTCTATTTCAGATTATTGTGGCTTAATTTTTTTTTTCAAACAATTTTTCATCACTGGAGAAAAATATTACTATAGAAATATATCAAATATATTACAATACAAGTTAATATAGATTATCATAATGAAATTTTCAAACTAATAATGCAAGTAACCATATAAATATTTTATTAGTTTAAATAGTTATTTAACTGCCATAAATATATTGTAGGCCATTTTGATTATAAAAATTGTTGAAAGGCAGTTCTTTTTTTTTAATCTCATCTATATACCACTAAGTTATACAATTGTAGATCAAACTAATATGACTGTAAGGGATGAGCCTCTAGTAACGAATAAATTATTAAAATTCATATCTATCAAGATTCTCATCAAACTTTATTTGTTGGCTATTTGAAAAGATTCACGACTATCTTGATAGCCTTAGTTTTTCTTTACTGTTCATCCGTCTTCTAAATTTTCCTTACTGATTTTTGGAAATGGTCAAAAAAAGCCATCCAAATATCAGATCTTTTAGTTTATATATTAATATCAATTTCTTGTCTTTTGCTTTGGCTTTGTTCTGCTCCTTTATCTGTCTAATTTTTTTTGTAGTTGCTATAGAGAAGCAGTAATTTTGGTGGCCTTGACCAAGGATTTCGCTCCATCTGTGACAAGCTTCAGTCAGAGATCTGCTTCAATACTGTTGCGGTTGGAGATATCGCAAATCCTAGGTCGTATCCAAGCTTCCACATATCTTCTTCAGTGCTTTATAGTATTTGCTTTTATGTTCTCCAACTTTAACGGTATTCTTAGATCCGTTGTTAGACTAATGAGTTCTTAGCAACTCATTCTTGAACTATTGTCCTTTTCTTCTCAGGCATGGCTGCTGATGATTAAGCTCTGTTCTAGCAAAACTAGGGTTTCAATATTGTCTGCTTTAGCAAATCTACTAAGGAAGAAGATGTGTTTTGGTTATAGGCTTGAATATTGTCTATATTTGGTTGTTGTCGGGCTAGTAGTATAGACCTATCTCAAACTCTATACTTTTGCCCCTTCAAAATTTGTTTGGTAGTTCCCCTACTACTCATAAAATAAATTTAATATATGTAGAATTTTTTATTTGGAAAAAATTTTAAATTTTATATTTACTAATTTGAAATATTGGATCCGCAACTGCACATAATCCAAAAAAAAAAAAAAAACTACTATATCCATTGATCTAAACTAAACTCACTAATAAAATATGAAAATATATAAGGATTGAAGATTAAATCTACCGATAAGGATTAGAACGATTGCTCTAAACTGAGATCCTAAAATCTTAAGGTTTTAAATTCAAACTCCCGCGGTACCTCCTAAAAATTTTGGGTTGGTGGGATTTATTTTTATTGGTATTCCACTCTTTTGAGTTGGTGGGATCTACTTTTGTGGTGTCGACTGTCGAACCCTAAATAGTAGGTTACATGTTCATGCCTCTCTAACACTAACAATTAACTAGTCTTGATCCCGTGAGGTCCTAACAAGCGACATAATTCAAAAAAAAGGATTAAATATAGTAAAAATCATTAAAAAAAACCACTTAAGAAGAAGAAAGAGAAGAGAGAAAAAAGAAGAAAAAGAGATCATTGTGGCTTAATTTTTTTTTTTTGGATCAACTGAAGGTTCATTAGATAAACCAAAGCTTACAAAGAAATAAGCCATGGGGAGCCATGGAATATAAGAAACCATGGAAGTCATCAACCTTACTCTTACTGTTCACTATAATATGTAAGAGTAATGAATATGACAAGCCATAAACCTCCTCTAAGAAAAACACAAAAACAGAAAGAGACAGAGGAGTAACAATCCCAGGAGAAGATTGAGTTTGGCTAAGAGGAGGGCATTAAGCAGAAACAGCAAAATGCTGGCTATTCCAGGTTAAGATGGCTTTATGAGCTTGCTTTTTGAGTATAAATTTTTTTTTTATCTTTCTATTTTGACATAATTAGCTTTCTTGGCCTCGTTCTCTCCCTGAGCTTCAACGCCCTCGCGCAGAGATGGAGCTCTATTATGTCGACCTTGTAGGAGTTGCTCTATCAAACCCATAAATCAAAAAATTATTTATGAAACTAAAATCTCACTAGAAGGAGGCACTCTTAATATCAGGGTATAGATCCATCATAGATCTATAACACACAAGCAAAAAGTAAAAAAAAGGAAAAAAGAAAAGAGGTGATTTTGACTTTTTTTTGGCCAAAAATGACCAAAATCACCTTAAAAATACTATTGCAAGAAGAAGTTTAAAGAGAGAAGATGAACAGTTACCTAATCCTTTTCAATAATATTACAATGGTTCTATTGTGGCTTAATTGAATTGCCTAAACTTGAAGAAGGGATTAGACTAATGAAATTTCTATTATCACTAGGCAAATAGTGATTAGTCTATGTATAGTAATAGAGAGAGACATTGATACATATGCACTACACAAGACATACCATTTTATCATTAATAATTAGAATTTTTTTTTCAACAAATTAATAATTAGAATTAAGGAATCGAAATTCAACTCAAATTAATATAGCCTTGAGTCAAAATATAGGGTCCAAGCTCATCTGTTCAAATGGGTCAAAAGGTCTAAATTTTCAATTTGTCCTCCAATGAACTTGGGACATTGGTATCATTAATTAATACAGGGTTTTATTATGTCAGTTGCATCATGTCCAGCCACATTCCTCCAAAAAGAGAGTTGCTCACACGGTCACACCAACTTTTGATGGATTAAATAATTTCATCAAACGATCGAGGACAATTTGTAAAAGTTAAACTCATACATTCCCTTATGTGTAATGCAGCAATTGGCAACAGAAAAAGGTCCAAACAAAAGGTTCCACATAACAAACTTAGCTTAGCTATATATGACCTTAATGACCAAGCACAGC
This sequence comes from Mallotus japonicus, assembly GCA_949634005.1. Taxonomy (NCBI): domain Eukaryota; kingdom Viridiplantae; phylum Streptophyta; class Magnoliopsida; order Malpighiales; family Euphorbiaceae; genus Mallotus; species Mallotus japonicus. Next base: position 23,929 of record CATIWK010370026.1, read on the forward strand.
ACCATTTCCTCAAGCCAGCACTAAAGATGAACCTTTTGGGTCAGATGTTATTCAACTTATATATATATATGTATAGTACTTGTAATAGAGTAAGGCACCACTTGTGTTCAGAATATAATAAGGCACCACTCATTCCTGTTCACACACAACTCAAGTTACTTGCAACGTAAGACTATTTACTTTTGAGCTTTGGCTTTTTTTTTTCACTTTAGTGCAAAATCAACCAGAGTCTCCACTTATCTCTATATCTCGACCTTTATATATATATATATATATAAACACTAATATCTATAGCTCACTAAATTCTAATTATTTCCTATCTATTCGAATAAAAATACAAAAATTTCGTAACAACTAAATTTTATTCACCACGATTCGAATTTAAAATATCGTTTAAATAATGAGAGTAATTCCTACTATATGATTTCAACTGGTATTCACCTTATTATCTACCTATAGATAATCACTTTACGTATCATCTCATTCTCTTTTACTATAGCTCATAATTTTCACACTTTTTTTTCTTTATAGAAAGATCAATGAATTATATAATAAATGATAGTCTTTTTTTTATAAACCGTACAGCAAAAAAAAATTGTTCACATAAACTTTAAATTATTAAATTGAGTGAATGACATTCATCAAAAAAACAAAAGATTTTACATATATTAGTGCATGGTGGGTTCATTTTAACTGATAATTTGATATTAAAGAGGTTTGCTTTGAAAAGATGTGATATCTTTTTTTTTTACTAAAAGAAAAGATAATAAAGAGTTGGTTGAAAGTAAAACCCAAAAGACTTGTGCTCTAAGGAATTATTATTAATATTAATTATAGGCTTATACTAGTTAAGTAATTGAATCAAAACCATTGCTTTACAGTAGCAAGACACTGAATGAAATTGGTTGGTAGGAATCAAGATAATTAACTTTGGATCGAAGGTGACAATGATGGTTCTTTTTTCAATTTCAAGCAGCAGGTTGCAGCCAGCCAACTGACTTGGCATTGATAGGGTTAATTGTAATGTTGTTTAACTGAAAATGATTTCCTATACCTAATGCTATGGATTTATAATTTTCAATTTATCATCTATATATAGCTTTATAAGCAAGCAACCATGTATACTTAAATATAAATTGTTTTTGATTTGTTATAAGAAAATTAAATCAAGTTCGTTTTTCAGTTATTTAAAGATAAATTTTCTGCATGAAATCAAAAAATTTTACGAAGAAAAATCCTAAGAATTTAAAGCTTCAAAATAATTCCTTCGTATAAGACTCGTAAAAGGGCATAGATTGAGGAATAACTTGATGAAATGCTATCAAGTAATAATAGATACTTTCAATTATATAAAACCTAAGGAATT